>SKCR01040290.1:0-149928 GCA_019454045.1 Zanthoxylum bungeanum | reverse complement strand
TACATGCTTATTTATTTCTCCATGCAATTTACATACTTTTTGTACTTTAACACACACAGCCTCTTGCTTATACATACATACTCTATTTCTGCCTACTTAAGTGCCTATTTACTCATACATACTTATACTTAGCTATGTATGTACTCGTGATCTTGTTTTTATATTCTTCTACATGCATTGTACATATATAGTTACTTCCTTACAATTTATCATTTCTTTAAACTTTAATCCCATTCCCTAAGGTGTAGTTTCTACAACCCCCAATCCCAAGTATTGATGAGTGGTATTTATACCACTATTTCCCACTCATTTGACCTAATGTTTTGTATTGTTTCTCGAGTTTTGAGAACGTTTTGATGTGTTTTATTGTTATTTTACAGATAAATAAAGTTTGGACAGCACTGGAGGCAATTTGGGACAAAACCGGACAAAAATGCGTCAACTGGAATATTTCAGTCTTCTATGCGTCGCGAAGTTGGAACACTGCGCGCCGCGACGCCCAGCCTGCGCCGAAGTTGCTAAAATGCGCCGTGGTCAACGGGTCAACAATATGAAAAGTTTGACTTTGCTAACGTGCGCCGTGCCACGTGTCACCATCACAGAAGACTTGCTAACGTGCGCCGGATGCCACGTGTCACCCATCCAACGGTGCCGACAGTTGCCGACAGTGACGTCAGCGTGACGTCATCAATGACGTCATGAACAGTGCCACATCATCAGTGTGACGTAAGCAATGACGTCATGAACAGTGCCACGTCATCGGATAAGAATCTGAGCCGTCGAATCACCGCGTGACACGTGTCACTGTAGCTGGCGTCGCGACGCGGAACCCTTTAGCGTCGCGACGCCAAGACCGTATAGACGCCTATAAATTGAGCTCGAGATTTCAGAAATTTGTGTACCTTCCTCTCTCTTGAATTCTTCCTAAAGAGAGAGTTTCTCTCTCTAGTTTATTTTTATTTTTACTTTTTTAATTTGTAAATAAGTTTTAATTACTTTCTTTAGTAATAATAATTTTACTTTTGAATAGTAGTAGTAATTTATTTTTACCTTTTATTTTTTTTACAGTTTTTACTATTTACTTTTTACTTTTTACAGTTTTTACTATTCACCGTGATGAGGTAATTTCCTTATGTTCGGGTGAAAGGTAATTTCTTTTACTATTACTATTTAGATTAATCTCCCTTAAAAATAATATATTTACTATTTAAATCTGACTTAATCAGGATACCGCCAGATTGGTCGGTTGGTAATAAAACATATATTCCGCCTTTATGGCTGGTTATTTTGGTTCCGCCTTTATGGCTGGTTATTTTGGTTCCGCCTTTATGGCTGGTTATTTTGGTTCCGCCTTTATGGCTGGTAATAATCACAAGTTATATATTATTTTAATGGGAGATATCTAAATAAGTAGTAGTAGGAATAATTCTTTTACCCTAACATTTTATTTTATTTTTACTTTTCAGTATTTTTATTTTATGTCTTTTATTTTTATGTTTTTATTAGTCCTAGTTATGTGTTAGTTATCTAAGGGTTGTGATGACTTTTAATATCACTAGTTTATAAGGGATTATTTTATAGTTTGGGTAATTTATAAGTTTACTTATTAAGTCTTAAGCTTAATGCTTCTTATTGTCTGATCACCAATAAGATTGATATGGTAAATCTAAAATGAACTAGACATAGGGATTTTAGATTTCAGCCTTAGACTTAATAGCCCACGATCTTCCTTGAGGATAGATAACCCTTTAATAGATTTCCTTACAGGATAGGAATATACCTGTCGGGCGGGGGGTAGCCATAATTGGAACTTAGACTTATTGAATCCAGATAATGTGGTTGACATAGGAATATGGTTCAATTGGGTTATACTGGGTATTTGTAGTTGACTATCGGAAGAGGCTTTTACATAATTTAGTGTTCCAGGTTAGTAAACAGATTTATTACACAAACATAAAATAATCACTTTATCTTTTAAATGATATTAAAAGAATTCACAACCTTATATCTTTTTATCTGTTATTTTCCTTAGTATTTTCTTTTATCTTTTTATTTATTTATTTAGCAAATCTTCAATCAACCAAATCAATCAAGCAATCAATTCCATTCTCCCTTTTAATTAGATATTTGTAATTAAATAGATTCAATAATTAATAACAACAGTAGGAATTAAGTCCTCGTGGGATCGATATTTTTATACTACTTGAACGATACGTGCGCTTGCGTTATACGTGTGTGTTTACGCCGGTCAAGTTTTTGGCGCCGTTGCCGGGGACTTATTTTTCTTGAGTTGTTAATTTGAAGCTATCTAATTTACTTATATCTAATTTTCTTTATTTTTATCTGTAATTTTTATTTCTTTCTTTTGATTTCAGGTGACTTAAAAATGGAACACTACTGGGAGATTGAGAGACTACGTGCTTTACAAGAAGATACACCCCAAATCTGGGAGCAACAGTCTGGTTTTCTGTGGCCTGTTGAACAGCCCAATGATTATCACTGGATGCCAGAACCAAGCAATGCAACATTTGTTCATCAGAACGAAATGGGGAGATGTGTGATTTGTGATAGTAACCACCCGAGCGATCAATGTATATATCGATCAGAGTGGGAGAATTTCTGGAGACAATCATGCTATGAAGAGCCATCACATTTCACAGAGCCACATTTTCCATCTTATCCACCATCCATATGCGATTTTCATCAACAACAAGAACAATCAGAGGAAGATCAATTGATTCACATGTTCAAAGAACAAGCAGCTCGATTTGATGCACAAGTTCAGAGTAACACAGAATCCATACAAAGAATGACAGATCAGATCAGACAATTCACAGAAAACCAGAACTATATACTTCAAGAACCAGTTCCAGATGACACTGATGAAGCCTTCGAGTACCAATCATTTCACAATGACATTTCAACAGAGGAGGAGGCTGAGCAGTATCAACAACCAGAGGTATCAGTTCAGGAACCCGAACCGGCAAAGTCTCGATTTGACTATTATTATTCTGACTCTGACGAGGAGGAAGCTGATCCATTTATTCCAACTGCACCAACAAAGGAGGATCAAACTTTCAAGCCTCAAAATGAAGATCTTGGAGAATGCTTTGCAAAAATGTTTGAAGAAGATCTACCTGAGACAATCATTTCACACAGATCAGAGGATGAAGACCTAAAATCTGACATTTCTTTTCATCCTCAGGTTGACAATTTTGATGCATGTATTTCACAAATGACAGATGAAGAGCTGAATATGGAAATTTTCAAATACATCTGTGAAGAAAAGGTGGAGCAAAAAGCAGAGCAAATGGAGGAGCAAATGTCTGACCTTAATAAAGATCTAGAGCATTCAGGAAAAACATCGCTGTTTTGGGGAGTACAAATCAAAGATATCGTCCAGAAGCTTGACAGAATGGAACTTCCATTCCAAGTCAAGCATCATACGAGACCTCCTGATTTTCTTTCTTTCTTTTCAGGAACCATTGGAGCAACAAAAGTTAAAAAGGTGGCACGAGCACTGAAAAAGACAAAATTCTTTTTGCCACTTTACCGTTGGAAGAGACCCTTCAAAAGCAACGCTCACGGGATTGTCTTTAATCGGACATCCAAGACGACATTGAAACCTCCTTAACATATGGATTTCAGTCACGTCTGGCTGAAGACGAAAAATTCAGCGCTAGCAGGGAGGCAACCCATCCCATTTGTTTTCATATTTTGTGTGAACTTTTTAATTTTGTGTGTTATTTTTGTAGGGAAAGGCATAAACGAAGCATTTTAAGACAGAAGGAATTGTGTTTGGCAAGCAAATATAAGAAACAATTCATTAGTAATGGCTAAATAAAGAATGAAATCTTGAGACTCATTTTAATGAATTTATACTAAGCAAGTGGCGTATTGCGTACACAATTCCGTTGCCTTAATTATTGCTTTGATTCGCTTTTCTGTTGTAATTATATTTATTTTCGTAGACAGGATCCAGACTTTTTGACCTTTCACGATTTCTTTTGTTGTTTAGCTAACAAACGTCCTCTGGAAAATACTTCTGCTATTATTACTCACCCTTTTTCAGGTACTATAAATTCAGCCCGTCATTGCACTTTTGAAGGCATCCTGATTTGAAAAAGAAATACATAAAAAATGGAAGCCACTTCAAGAAGACGAGTTGAAAACATCTGTGTGTTTTGCGGTAGTACTGTTGGTACTAAACCACAATACATAGAAGCAGCACGGGAATTGGGTCGAGTCTTAGCCGCAAGAAATATGCACCTAATATATGGCGGAGGAAATCTCGGACTTATGGGGATTGTTTCAAAAGCCGTACAGGAAGGAGGCAGTCATGTTTTGGGAATCGTCACAAAACCCTTGGCAGAGGCAAATCTTATTGGATCATCAAACGGAGAGGAACTGATCGTGTCGGGTATGTCTGAACGACTGGTAGAAATGATTAACCGTGCTGATGCTTTTATTGCTTTGCCAGGTGGCTTGGGTACATTGGAGGAAATTTTTATAGTTCTATCTTGGGCGAACCTGAACATACACCAGAAACCAATTGGACTACTCAACATTGATGGATTTTATGATTTTCTTTGTGTGTTTCTTGATGATGCTCGGAGAAATGGGTTCGTGTCAAAACCTATGAAAGAACTCCTCTTCACTGCCAGACTTGCTCCGGATCTATTAGACCAACTCATAGCCTATGAACCACAAGTTGACCCTATCCTATCAAAGATAAATTGGTCTGAGGACAATCGTGGTAAGAGGCGTCGAATTAATCTGGATCTTAACCTTTAATTTCCTATAGATTTCAGCTAACCAGGTACAACCTTCTAACTCTCCTTTTACTGTTTAAAGACATTGGGGACAATGTCTCATTTAGGTTTGGGGGAGGGATTTAGTTGATTAGTACCTTGTTTTTAGTTTGTATGTTGTTTTTATTTTTAGTCCAAAATTTTTCGAAAAATACAAAAAAATTGAAAAATTTTCAAAAATTACAAAAATATTTTGCATTTTTGTGTTTTTGTTTTGACTAAAAAGGTGAAATTGGTAAGAGATAGCCGAGTAAGGAATTTCCACTCCTGAGACGTATCTCAAGCCCATTTTCGAAAAAAGTTAATTTTTGTTTATTTCCTTTTGAATTATTTAATTTGTGAATTCTCCATAAATCTGACTAAAATGAATCTTCATATGTTCAGTTGGCAGGTATATCAACTTACATGGAACACACAGTCATAGCTAAAATTGAAAAGTTTGTAATATTCCGTACTATAGTTTAATTGGAGGAAGCATCTCTAAATAGTGATGGAGTAAAAAAAAAAAAAAAAAAAAAAAAAAAAAAACGTCCGAGATCCGAGTTATTAAGTCTGTAAGGGTGTTTTAACACCTAGTGCCCTAAAACCAACTGGTTTGGGAGTCACTGGCCCAAAGCTCGTTACATGGATCAAAGATGCTGCAAAAATATATATATCTGAAGTCTGAGTAATTAAGTTCGTAGGGGTGTCTTAACACCTAGTGCCCTAAAGCCAACTGGTTTGGGAGCCACCGACCCAAAGCTCGCTACATAGACGGATGGTATTGTATATAAATAAAAAATAGAGAAAAAATCAAAGAAAAAATCAGAAAAATCAAAAAATTATTCCATTGCTACAAAAAAGGTGTGAAATCTGATAGAACTTTAGGACAAAAATATTACTCTCTTATCAACTGCACTTATGACTGTTGTGGGCAAAAATGAGTTGATTAATATTTTGTTAGCTGTGTATATGGAGAATGGTAAAAATAATCGGAGAATTTACTTATTCGGTAATTTAGAAAGAAACAAAACAACTATAACTTGGAGTAGAATTTTCACCTGATTAGTCACTAACTTTCTTTATTCTCTTTTCGCTTGTCTTTTTGCTTTTGTGTGCATTAGTTTTACTAACTTTTTACTTTTGTAAAATGTTTGTGGGTATCATTGCTGTAAACCCTCACGAGACTACAACTCGTCCACTAGGGACACCTAGGGGTTTAAAGGCTTGTTGCATATGCTAAATGCAACCGTGATCCCTACGAAAGTGGCTTAGTTAAAGTTTATTTTCATGTTATTTTATTTTCTGTTTTGCTCGAGGACTAGAAAAATGTTAGGTTTGGGGGTGTGATGAGTGGTATTTATACCACTATTTCCCACTCATTTGACCTAATGTTTTGTATTGTTTCTCGAGTTTTGAGAACGTTTTGATATGTTTTATTGTTATTTTACAGATAAATAAAGTTTGGACAGCACTGGAGGCAATTTGGGACAAAACCGGACAAAAATGCGTCAACTGGAATATTTCAGTCTTCTATGCGTCGCGAAGTTGGAACACTGCGCGCCGCGACGCCCAGCCTGCGCCGAAGTTGCTAAAATGCGCCGTGGTCAACGGGTCAACAATATGAAAAGTTTGACTTTGCTAACGTGCGCCGTGCCACGTGTCACCATCACAGAAGACTTGCTAACGTGCGCCGGATGCCACGTGTCACCCATCCAACGGTGCCGACAGTTGCCGACAGTGACGTCAGCGTGACGTCATCAATGACGTCATGAACAGTGCCACATCATCAGTGTGACGTAAGCAATGACGTCATGAACAGTGCCACGTCATCGGATAAGAATCTGAGCCGTCGAATCACCGCGTGACACGTGTCACTGTAGCTGGCGTCGCAACGCGGAACCCTTTAGCGTTGCGACGCCAAGACCCTATAGACGCCTATAAATTGAGCTCGAGATTTCAGAAATTTGTGTACCTTCCTCTCTCTTGAATTCTTCCTAAAGAGAGAGTTTCTCTCTCTAGTTTATTTTATTTTTACTTTTTTACTTTGTAAATAAGTTTTAATTACTTTCTTTAGTAATAATAATTTTACTTTTGAATAGTAGTAGTAATTTATTTTTACCTTTTATTTTTTTACAGTTTTTACTATTTACTTTTTACTTTTTACAGTTTTTACTATTCACCGTGATGAGGTAATTTCCTTATGTTCGGGTGAAAGGTAATTTCTTTTACTATTACTATTTAGATTAATCTCCCTTAAAAATAATATATTTACTATTTAAATCTGACTTAATCAGGATACCGCCAGATTGGTCGGTTGGTAATAAAACATATATTCCGCCTTTATGGCTGGTTATTTTGGTTCCGCCTTTATGGCTGGTTATTTTGGTTCCGCCTTTATGGCTGGTTATTTTGGTTCCGCCTATATGGCTGGTAATAATCACAAGTTTATATATTATTTTAATGGGAGATATCTAAATAAGTAGTAGTAGGAATAATTCCTTTTACCCTAACATTTTATTTTATTTTACTTTTCAATATTTTATTTTATGTCTTTTATTTTTATGTTTTTATTAGTCCTAGTTATGTGTTAGTTATCTAAGGGTTGTGATGACTTTTAATATCACTAGTTTATAAGGGATTATTTTATAGTTTGGGTAATTTATAAGTTTACTTATTAAGTCTTAAGCTTAATGCTTCTTATTGTCTGATCATCAATAAGATTGATATGGTAAATCTAAAATGAACTAGACATAGGGATTTTAGATTTCAGCCTTAGACTTAATAGCCCACGATCTTCCTTGAGGATAGATAACCTTTTAATAGATTTCCTTACAGGATAGGAATATACCTGTCGGGCGGGGGTAGCCATAATTGGAACTTAGACTTAATGAATCCAGGTAATGTGGTTGACATAGGAATATGGTTCAATTGGGTTATACTGGGTATTTGTAGTTGACCATCGGAAGAGGCTTTTACATAATTTAGTGTTCCAGGTTAGTAAACAGATTTATTACACAAACATAAAATAATCACTTCATCTTTTAAATGATATTAAAAGAATTCACAACCTTATATCTTTTTATCTGTTATTTTCCTTAGTATTTTCTTTTATCTTTTTATTTATTTATTTAGCAAATCTTCAATCAACCAAATCAATCAAGCAATCAATTCCATTCTCCCTTTTAATTAGATATTTGTAATTAAATAGATTCAATAATTAATAACAACAGTAGGAATTAAGTCCTCGTGGGATCGATATTTTTATACTACTTGAACGATACGTGCGCTTGCGTTATACGTGTGTGTTTACGCCGGTCAAGTATCATTATATTATACTCATAAGTATTTGTTCACGTTTCATGTATATATATATACTTATAAAATTACTTTATTCTCTATTTTCAAAACACAAAACGTCACAAGTAATCATCGCATGGATTACTTACCTGGCTAGGCGGACACTCATGATCCTGGTCCGATCTGTCAAAACAATAACAAAACAAGGTCAGAATCGCTATTTGCGGAACTTTCAACTCATCTATAAGAAACTTCCGGACTTTCCCGGAATACACTAATCCTCTCTGATTCTACCATTTAAACTTCATTACTCTTATATATATATATATCTTTCTATACTATTCCAAACTAGCTAGATAGCTTAGATTCTTATTTTACGCGTTTGCGAAAAATCTTGCTGAAATGTTTTCGCAAACGCTACGGAAGGATCTTAGATCTTCCGAACTTATCCGGAGTTACTCAATTACTCTCGCAATATTATATTTATGTCGTATCCATAGTTACGGTCATCAACGCTTAGTCGAGCGAGAAACCCAATTTCACCAGAAACCAACTTTATCTATAGGATCGATCTAATCTAATCCGTTCTCACTCCGATTCTACGACAAGCTCATATTCAACATACTAAAACTCAAAAATTCATTCTATATCATTACATTACTCTACAAAAATGTTGGATGCATCCGAACATTTAACACAAAACATGAAATTTATGAATCTTTAATGAGAGGTCTTACCGAGATTTCAAGGCCATATACGAACTCCAAATGATCCTATGAAAGTGCTGGAATCGACAAAATTTTGATCAGAGTTACTGTTCATCATGGGTCACTATTCATCCGAATCTTCTTCTCTCGATTCACGTGAAACCAAGCATCGTTTCATAAAACTGACACCGCAGCCTTGTAGTACTCTTCGAGGGCTTCGATTTGATGGGTGGCCTGGGTAGTGAAATGAAGCGAGGAGCTGAGATCGACTAACCCATTGTCGCACGTCACTCTCATTCTCGTCACCGTTTTCGGCATTTTCTGCATCATCGCCGACCACCGTCAGATGCGTGGTGGCCGGATACTCCTCTTGCACCTGTGCGCCAGCCGGCAGTGGCCGGCTGGCCACCGGCGCAGCCATAAACCTACAGCTCGAATTTGGGGGGTGGGTGTTAGACAATTATGACCCATAACGTCACTATTTGTAAAAGACATTGTGGTTTTTGTACAAATTAATTATGTAGCAATGAAATTGCATTTTATCATTTTATAATTTGATTACTTAAAATATATAAATGATAAAAGTCCCTATGATTAGTTCCGGATTGATAAGATATGAGACATTATCAATCCATAAAGGTTTAATCATTAAATATCCCTAGTCGTAGTATTATCGAGACTGGACATCGATAATGCGGAATAGACTAGTATTGCACTTGTGCGTGTTATGGAAGCGTAACAGTATAGTTCTCATATATTTAAGTATTGGATACTTATGCAAGTATGATAAGAGGTAGTGTTTACCGATGGTATGGAAACAGCTTCGCTCTGGATAGACCCCGCAGAATCCCATTGGTAGTATGACTACGTGTCTATGGGAATCCGCATCAGGGTAGATGTATTTGGTCTTAACCTGAGACTTACATCGCTAGTACTTGCGACAATCAATACGTTTTGGTTTTGGTCGTCCAGGACTTTAACAGGTTCTGTGTATGCCTCTTCTGGGTTTATTGAGAATCGTAGTGTATTGGGTGTGATGTCAAGTTGGAAGTATCACTTCAGTCATATGGAGATGATGATCACACAGGGATACAGAACTAGTACTCTAAATGGTTGCAACCATCGGGATAATATGACAAGGTCATGATTATCTGATTTAAAGAGACTAGTTGCTTGTAATCCGATATATGCTTCGTACGGGGCAGACACTATACCAGCCACAGGCCTTGCATGTGACATCTGATACTGGATCGAAATACGCAATACTAGGTATACTACGCCTGACAAAGATCGTATATTCCATTAAGAATATTTCTGGAGAATTGGGTAGGCATGGCGCTTTGCTAGAAGCCAACCATGTCTCGTAAATCGGTAAGAACGTAGTACGAGGTACGTACGTGTTCGGATAGTCCGACGACCGGATATACTGCCAACATATCCAGGGATCTCTTGGGTCGCTTACCGAAGATTCACCGATGACGTATGATTCGAACTTAATTAATCTGGGATTAATTACAGAGAAATGTTATCTAGGATAAAATACTATTTGAAGAGAGAGAAAGATTAATTTGGAATTAATCGTTAAAATAATATATTCGATATATTAAACGAAATTAGATTTCGACGTGAAATTAAAACTCGATTTTAATTCGGGCAAACGAATTGATTTAGAATTAATTCGCGAGCGATGTGAATAGTAAATTTGATTTAATAGCGTCGCAATTGAAAATTCGTTAATTCGGAATTAGCGAACCCGAGCCCGGGATATGTTTACGAGGCCATCCGATTTTGAATCAAGTGTGGCCACAAGTCACATCGCTCGTCACATCGCACGTCATTCAAGTGATAGATGTCAACTCACTTTTTGGTGATTGACATGCAGTCACTATTCATGAAAGAAGTAGTTGTGAGGCTTTAATGCAAATTTTGGCTCCAAATTTTTGGTTTGACTTTTTGAAAGATATACCAAAATTTGTAAAGCATTTTTAATTACTGTTTTTAGAAAACAAATACCAAAACTTGAAAAACTCTCTCTCTCCCTTAGAAAAAACCATGAGCTCCATTGGAGGAAAGAAGAATTGTTTTTCTTTCAATCTTGCTAGCACATTCAAGAATCAATACAATGTGATAAGGAAACAAACCTTGGAGCTTGGAATCAAAAGACAAAGCTTGGAGCTTGGATTTTACCTTGGCCGAATTCAACAAAGAGATATTGGAGTTCATTTTCTTCTCAACACATCTCAAATCCGTTCAATGTAAGTGTGTTTCCGCCTCACTTCATTTTGTATCCATTCTTTTCATTGTTCAAATATGATATTGGGACCACATTAGAAACCAATAGTGGGGGGCCAACTTGGAGATTTTGGGAAGTTATGCCATTTTGGCAATTTCTAGAAACCATGGGTTTTTATAGACAATTTCGAAAAATTATATTCTGACCCCTGAAAATTTCAATGAGACCATTGTTATGGAACTTTCTAGATATTTGAATTTTTAAAGCTCTTCTGATGCAAATTTTGAAACGTATTCAACACGAAATTTGTTCGACTCGGAAAAAAGAGTCTGAAGATTCAAGAATCAACTCAATCGGAGTTCGTTTTCCATTTTTGTGATCGAAACCGCAAACTTTACGCATATAATAAAAATCGCGTAACTGATTTTTGAGACGATGCGTCTTCTAACGCGACAAATCTTCACTTTATATTATTCCGACCCATATATCATCACTTGAACTCTTATTTTTCATTATCATCTTATTTCGAGACTCTAATTTCAGTCCGAGAACCTTCCAAAACTGTTCCGAAAATCTGTGATGTTACATTCACCCCTCCTTATAAAATTTTGTCCATGAAATTTCTCCGCCTTATAACAGCCAATTCAAACCTGGTCGTATGTGCGGAAACTATATTATTATAAAATCCACTGATATAAATTCTCTATTCTTGTTGGGGTTGGTGCTCAGAGCGCCAATCCGGACCGTATTTATGTCTGATTCATGAATACGAACATTCCCTTTTCCATAATATTACTTTCTTAGTGGTTACACCTCTTGTTTTTATATAGGTAATCGATCTGATTACGATTAGATTGAAACTAAATGTGGTTTAGTGATATGTATATATTAGACAAAGGCCCGATAATATATAATGCAGTACACAGTTACAAAGGTAGTTTGTAATTGACATTGGGAAGTGTCACTGGCAAATGTATATTATCAAATATAGTTCCTGGTCAAGATTTACTAACACGGGTCGGTTAGTCAAATCCGTTGAGACCAGTACATGTCGTATATCGAGACTTGGTCTGATGGTTTATCCCAATGAACTATGAGTCTGGGGAGACTCGTATAGATGTGTAGGTGTTTATAGTGGATAAACACTGAACGACTCACCGAAGATTCTTAATGGATGGTACACCAACGTCAATAAGAATCTTCTCGGGTTGAGTAGTATAGTGGTCCTTCGACTTGAGATACCACTGTGGATGTATCAGACATCCTCCACACTTAGATGGCAGTCACGTCACCGATCTATTAAGATCAGACCTACGCCTGTTCGTTGGGTGTGGACCGATCCTCAGAATATCCTGTGTGTATCAAGATAGGAACCGTCAGTTCTGTATACAGAGCATAAGTAGTCCATATGTGATTAGCAATCAGTTAAATCTATGGCCATAGTATACTTCGAAAATCAGTTCCGAATGTTATTTATATATTGCTAATAGATACGTCGATGGGATAATACCTATAGAGATTTGACGTTTACATCTATATCTCTGGGATTATCCGGATACCTGTGACGGAGGGATTATAAGTATGCAATGACCTCGACCTGTATGATTCAGCTAGTTTATCCGTGGTCTTCATAATTTACGGGTGGGTAAATTATGGACACGAAATTGGATTTTGTGATGGATATACCTGAATCTAGAGAGTCTCACTAATGAAATATACTTGTAGAGCACTAGGGCAACTTTTATGAATAATGGTGATTATTTATAAATTGTTTAATTATTAAACGAAAAATACATGCAAACGGGTTGAACCGTCATTTCCTAATTAATGTGTATTTATATTTAATATATGATATTATTAAATACACATTAATAAATTGTCAAATAAAGGTATTTGACATATATCATTAATATATGTATTTGAGATATTTAAAGTAAATATAATACATATATTTGAGATATTTGTATTTAATTAATTATTTAATTATTTAATTGTTAAATGATTAATATAATTAAAATATAAATATCTCACCAAATGATAAAGTTAGGAAGTGATTATAAGTGTAAATGTTTGACTTTACATTAAAGGAAAAGGTTGTCAAATTGAATTTGACTTCCTTGGATATTTGTTTTAATTGTAAAAATTGAAAATATCCATTTTCCTTTTTATTTGTAATTTTCGGCCAACACCCTAAATTGAATATAAGTGTTATATTTTTGAGTTGCAATTGTTGACTTATTGAATTACATTAAAGTGTTAATGATTTCTAAAACAAGTTGGCAAGTTGGATTTAAATGAAACAAAAACTAAATATCTAGATATTTTATACTACCTAATTTCGGCCAAGGCTCTTTTTGGGTGAAGTATATATTGTTTCATTTCATTTTTAGGGTTTAACAAGTTCATTAGACACCAAACATAATACAAAAGTAGTTGAGAGAAAACCTTGAAGGCTAATGGAAGATGGGTTGGAAAATCATGGTTTTGTAAGTTTTTCTTCAAAGTCTTCAACATGAAAATTGTTTCTAACATGCTTAGCATCATTTTGTGTTGCTTTGGTGTTGTCTCTCTTATTATAGTTTGTGTTTATTTTGGTTGTGAACTTTGATGAAAGATTGATGCATGTAAGTAAGCTTGAAATGGTTTCAAAGCTTTACTTTTGATTTTTGGAAAATCAAGTTGCCATTCTAGAGTTGGTAAGCCACTCCTTGGTGACCTAGAATTTTTCTAGAGTTGTTTCAAAGTGTTGAGGCTAGATTGGTGAAGTATTGAATGGATTAAAGTGTTGGATTTTGTAAATTTGGTGAAATTGGACAATTTGATGAAATTGAAAAATTAGGGTTCATAAACCACTCCAAATTTGGGGATTTTCATATATGTGATGTATTATGGTATGAATATGATGCATGTAAATTTTTGGGTTGATTGGATTTGATCTTGGCATGTTTTGAACAAAATAGACCAAAATACAATTACTTGAAAATTTGGGGTGCTCACGGCAATTACTCAAAAATGGGGATTGTGTTGTAAATATGATTTTGATGCATTAGATGTGTTGAAAAAAATATTTTAGAAATGATTTAGGATCATCCAAAATATATTTGATAATTTTTGGGCTAAAATAATCAATTTACAAAGTTTGGGGCAATTCGGTAATTACCAAGAAATTTGATCTCTTGTGTAATTTTTCAGAATTTGATAATTGGATAATTAAATAAATAAGTTTATTTAATTGATCGAGGAAAAAATTTGAAATCGGAAAATTTTGATTTTCCACGATTCCGCTGCGTTACCGATATTCCCCCTTAAAACCCCAACAATTCTAACTATGAGCTAACACTGTCTATAAACTATGATCCATAATAGTACATCTACGGCTTCTTCAAACTTACTATACTAGTTTGGTTCTCATTTCTAACTATACTTATCTGGATCTCATCTCTAATCATCTGGCCTCACAAGGGCCCTATATTGTTACTATCTAATTCTTGCTAATTCTCTGATTAAAAAGACCATAAAAGGCTAACTTAAGTTAATCTCCTCCAATACGAAGATAGCTAATCTCTGCCAATCAATTGAGTGGGTTCATATTCAAGCAAGCAAGACACAAATAAAGAAATAATATTATATCATACAATCATAGAAAGCACATAAAAGACCTACGTGGTCTTTACAAAACTGAAGACAATCTCTGACAGCCGAACCCCCACAATTGCAGTCACTGACTTCTAGACATGTTACTGACACTGACTCTTAAACCATGCTCTGATACCAACTTTGTAACATCCTACCTAAGCCATGATGTTACCGGTAGGAGACATGCTAACCCTGCCTCCATAAGCCTCTGATTCTGAAGACATTTCAGCATGATGTATGCAGAACGTCATGCAACCTGGCTTATAGCCAGCACCCTGAGACAAACTGCTTATGCAACTCAACATATATGCAATCATCATCTTGGTCTCAGGCCATAACTCAATAATCAAAATGTGAATACTTGGCCTCCGGCCAGAATTCAAAATAAAACTATGCTATTACATATGCAATACAAGTAAAAATACAAAACAAGTAGTCATGAGGACCCACAACTCGACCCAGGACTCAATAACTTTCTTGACTGTAATTGGGGCGATCCGCTGTATTCAAAGTCTTCACTGAAATCTTCTGGCTCAGTATGACTACTACTGACCTGCAAAACTAACAAACTGTTGCGGTATGAGTCATAAGACTCAATAAGTAACCATGCTCATAACTTGAGCGCCAAACACATACAAAGTCTGAGTTCCGTTTCTGTGCTAACCTAAGTTGTCTATGTGATCATGCAATTATGTATTAGGTCTGAGCTAACTATCTAGTTCTTAACCATTTGCAAAAATATTACTTGCTACTGATCATTTACATCTGGTTACTCGCATACATACTTTAAATTCTGTTTATTGTTTACTTCTTAATCTTTTTTTAACAAAATCAAGTTTCTCCATTCCTATTTACTGTATCAAGCCTCATCACATTTTTACTATGCTATTATGATATCTTGATACTAACCTATATTCTTTTTGGCTAATTTATCTTGGGCCATTATTATAATTATCTATCTCTCTTTCATTTTATTGAATTATCATCAAATCGGATTTATGAAATATTCTTCCTATATGACTTTATTATACAATCTTCAATCATGCATACATACTTAAATATAACAATATCATCATGCTTTATTATTCATAAAGGGTTTCTCTTATGTAAATATACAACTCATACATACATCATTCAAACGTACATATAAACATGATAATATTATCGTGCATTAACGTCAACTACATGCATCTCAAATGAATTCTAGGATGTATGATCTATATGCTTATCTTGTGAATTTTATTCTACTCAATATGCCATGCTTTTATAACTATTACTTTAAATCCTTTTCTGAAAAAACTTACATATGAGTGTACTAATGCTATCATCCATAGTATCAACTATATGCATTTTCAGATGATAACCAAAATGTATGATTTATATGCATGACCTTTAAACTATACTCTACTTATCATGCAATGCTTTTAAAAAATACTTCTTGAAAGTCTTTTCTGAAATGCTGTTTTCTGAACACTCTTTCCTGAAAATCTATGTTTGAAAATCTCTTTATAAAACTTATCTGTCTGAAATCATGCTTTGAATCTCTGATTTCCGAAAACTGTTTCTAGATTCTAGTTTCTGAAAACTGTTTACTAAAATCTGGCCTTTGAAGCTTTTTTTTTTCTAAAAGCTCTTTCTGAATGCTATAGCTGAAAACTAAAAAAACGAATTCTAAATTCTATTTCTGAAATCTTGTACTGAAAAGCTGAAATCTGAAAGCTACTCTACGTCCAGGAAAATGACTCAACTGGACGTGTCCGGGAACAACTCACCGGGTCTTAAACTAATGACGCCCAGGAAAACGACTCAACTGGGCGTCGCTCTACACCCAGGAAAACGACTCAAATGGGTGTCACTGAAACTGGTGGTGCCCTACGCCCACGAAAACGACTCAACTGAACGTAGAGCTCTATGTCCAGGAAAACGACTCAACTGGACATAGCCACCGCTAGAGTCCAAGTACACGAACCTAAGTCATCATCCTGGCTCTACATGTGCACATGTCTCTAAATTCGTCAATTCCAACTGAATCTCAAGTTACATACTGTGGTGAGGTTTTACCTCATTCCCCGAAAATCATGTAAAAACTGCTGATAAACTTTTAAAACGTAACTCAAATCTTAAAACAGTAAGAAGCATTTTCTGAAATATATTTCTTTAAAAAACATTTGAAACTATTCTTTGCAACACTTTGAATCTTAAAAACATTCTTAGCTTTAACTTAACTTCTGAAAACCATAACATATAAGTATGCATATTCATTTCTTATACTATCATATATGTCCATGCATTCATTCTTGCATATTTATGATATATTAAGACTATTCATTTACATGCACCTTCTATGCTCATACAAAACTTATCTTGATATAGTCATATTTATTTACATACTTACATGCATCTAAATCAACATGCTCAAAGATCTCGTTTACATATGTTCATATACACATATACTCTATGCTCAATTAATCATGCATCAAAATACTTGTATACAATATACATACATATAAGATACATGCTTATTTATTTCTCCATGAAATTTACATACTTTTTGTACTTTAACACACACAGCCACTTGCTTATACATACATACTCTATTTCTGCCTACTAAGTGCCTATTACTCATACATATTTTACTTAGCTATGTATGTACTCGTGATCGTGTTTTTGTATCTTCTACATGAATTGTACATATA
Source organism: Zanthoxylum bungeanum (assembly GCA_019454045.1). Taxonomy (NCBI): domain Eukaryota; kingdom Viridiplantae; phylum Streptophyta; class Magnoliopsida; order Sapindales; family Rutaceae; genus Zanthoxylum; species Zanthoxylum bungeanum. The sequence continues at coordinate 132,566 of SKCR01040290.1, read as the reverse complement.
TAGTTACTTCCTTACAATTTATTCATTTTTAAACTTTAATCCCATTCCCTAGGGTGTAGTTTCTATAACCCCCAATCCCAAGTATCATTATATTATACTCATAAGTATTTGCTCACGTTTCATGTATATACATATACTTATAAAATTACTTTATTCTCTATTTTCAAAACACAACACGTCACAAGTAATCATCGCATGGATTACTTACCTGGCTAGGCGGACACTCATGATCCTAGTCCGATCTGTCAAAACAATAACAAAACAGTGTCAGAATCGCTATTTGCGGAACTTTCAACTCATCTATAATAAACTTCCGGACTTTCCCGGAATACACTAATCCTCTCCGATTCTACCATTTAAACTTCATTACTCTTATATATATATCTTTCTATACTATTCCAAACTAGCTAGATAGCTTAGATTCTCATTTTACGCGTTTGTGAAAAATCTTGCGGAAAAGTTTTCACAAACACTACGGAAGGATCTTAGATCTTTCGAACTTATCCGGAGTTACTCAATTACTCTCGCAATATTATATTTATGTCATATCCATAGTTACGGTCATCAACGCTCAGTCGAGCGAGAAATCCAATTTCACCAGAAACCCGCTTTATCTACAGGATCGATCTAATCTAATCCGTTCTCACTCGGATTCTACGACAAGCTCATATTCAACATACTAAAACTCAAACAATTCATTCTATATCATTACCTTACTCTACAAAACTGTTGGATGCATCGGAACATTTAACACAAAACTTGAAATTTACGAATCTTTACTGGGAGGTCTTACCGAGATTTTGAGGCCATATACGGACTCCAAATGATCCCACGAACACGCTGGAATCGACGGAATTTCGATCGGAGTTACTGTTCATCATGGGTCACTATTCATCTGAATATTCTTCTCTCGATTCATATGAAACAAAGCATCGTTCCGCAAAACCGACACCGTAGCCTTGTAGTACTCTTCGATGGCTTCGATTTGATGGGTGGCCCGGGCCGTGAAACGAAGCGAGGAGCCAGGATCGACTATCCCATTGTCACGCGTCACTCTCATTCTCGTCACCATTTTCGGCATTTTCTACACCGTCGCCGACCACCGTCGGATGCGTGGTGGCCGGATGCTCCCATTGCGCCTGTGCGCCGGCCGACAGTGGCCGGTTGGCCGCGGCGCAGCCATAAACCGACAGCTCGAATTTGGGGGGGGGGTGGGGGGCCAACTTGGAGATTTTGGGAAGTTATGCCATTTTGGCAATTTCTAGAAACCATGGGTTTTTATAGATAATTTCGAAAAATTATATTCCGACCCATGAAAATTTCAATGAGATCCCTGTTATGGAAATTTCTAGAATTTCACATTTTTAAAGCTCTTCTGATGCAAATTTCGAAAAATTCAAACAATTTATTCTTACATATTTATGATACATTGAGACTATTCATTTACATGCACCCTCTATGCTCACACAAAACTTATCTTGATATAGTCATATTTATTTACATACTTACATGCATCTAAATCAACATGCTCAAAGATCTCATTTACATATGTTCATATACACATATACTCTATGCTCAATTAATCATGCATAAAAAAACTTATATACAGTATACATACATATTAGATACATGCTTATTTATTTCTCCATGCAACTTACATACTTTTTTTACTTTAACACACACAGCCTCTTGCTTATAAATACATACTCTATTTCTGCCTACTTAAGTGCATATTTAATCATACATACTTATACTTAGCTATGTATGTACTCGTGATCTTGTTTTTGTATTCTTCTATATGTATTGTACATATATAGTTACTTCCTTACAATTATCATTTCTTTAAACTTTAATCCCATTCCCTAGGTGTAGTTTCTGAAAGAGATCTCGGGTCGGTCGCAGCGGAGCTCGGGTCGGGTCGGGGCGGAAATCGTATTTCAAAAACTTTTTCAAAATATCGAGTAGATTATTCAATATCTAATATGAATAATCTATTCGGATTTACCTAAACCCAAAATGAATTACTCATGTGTATGATCCAATCAGATGAAGTAATAATCCGACCACAAAAGGCCCTTTGTCCGACCACATTAGGTCGACCAGATGAGGTCCGACAATTAGTGCGACCACATTAGGTCCGACCAGACAAGGTCCAACCATATTAGTGCCGACCACTTTAGGTCCGACCAGACGAGGTCCGACCAAATAAGTGCCGACCACATTAGGTCCGACCAGACGATAGGTCCGACCACATAAGTGCCGACACATTAGTCCAACCAGAGTCAAACATAAGAGTATTTACATGCATCATATACAAATCCAAAATACTCAACATAACTGAAAAAGCCAAAAGGTTTGTACAGGTCAGAAACTGAAACCAAACACTAAATCAAGTTTCTAAAACACCATTAAAGCCTCACCACAATGAAATAAGATGAACATTCTAGGTCATCTAAGAGTGGGTCAATACCTCGAGAATGGCAAATAGTTTCTAAACCATCAATAGAATATTATTACTCATTAGTAACATTCTATGATCTTTGATATGAAGGGGTTTTATAGGGGTGAATCCGGTAACGCAGCGGAAAGCGGGGAAAATCGATTTTCAGATTTCAAAACTTTTTCTTGGATTAAATAAATAAACACATTTATTTAATTACCCAATAATCAAATAATGAAATAAATTTCAAATGAATCAAATTCAAGTGAAATTACCAAATTACCCTTATATGGTATTTTGTCCATTTTAGTCCGAAATTGATCCAATCAATTTTGAATGATTCTAAATCATTTCTAAGATGAACTTAGCATGTTCAAAACATCAAAACACCAAAAGCCACAAAATCCCCATTTCCTTAAAATGCCGTGAGCTCCATTGAGGGGCAAATTGACCATTTGGTCATTTCATGTCTCAAAACTCATCTAAATGAAATCCAATCAACATGAAACTTTGCATGCATCATATACACACCCAAATGCTCAACATATCTCAAAACCCCCAAATTTAATAGGTTATAAACCCTAATTTTCAATTTCCACAAATTGGACAAATTAGGCCTTTACATTAAATCAAATGTTTCAATCATCAATCTTTCAACTAATTCAAGTCTCAACACAATGAAACAACTCAAGATCAAATCTAGGTCATTTAAGAGTGGGTCAACAACTCTAGAATAGCAACATGGTTTCATAAACCTTAAAAGAATACATATAACTACACTAGTTACACTCTTTGTTCATCATACATGCTCAACACTTTAAACAAATTTCCATCATCAAAAACACAAGAAATAAAGAAAAGAATAACTTAAGAAACTCATGAAGATAGCCTAGATCATAAGGAACAAATTCCTTCTAATAGCAAGTTTAAGAAACTTACAAAATCCAAGCTTTTCTTTAGGTTTTTCTTTTCTCTCCTTCTTTCTTTCTTTGTCTTTCTTCAATGGAATTTTGTTTTTGGTAAAGTGTATTAGGTTAGTGAAATGAAATGAAATGAAAAAACAATTATATGTACAACATTTGCACCTTGGCCGAAATTTGCACACCAAATTCAACAAATTGTAATTTCAATTTCATTGCATATTACTAATTACAACTTGCATAAATATCTTTTATCACCTTATTAGATATTTATTTAAGTCAATTGGCAACTAAAGTCATTACTAATAATCCTAAGTAAAATATTTTATTTTAATTAATTTAATCATTTAACAATTAAATAATTAATTAATTAATCAAATACAAATATATTAAATATATGTATAATATTTACATTAAATATTAAAAACATATATTCATTTAGGAAATAAGTCAAATACTCATTTTGACTATTAATTAATGTGTATTTAAATTAATCAAGTATTAAATGTAAATACACAATAATTACGTAAATGACTATCGGTCCTTTTGCACGTATCTTGCGTTTAACCTTTAAACGACTTTATAAATAATCAATATTATTTATTTAATGTTGCTCTAGTGCTCTACGAGTATGTTTCATTATGGAGACTCTCTAGGTTCAGGTATATCCGTCACGAAATCAAATTTCGTGTCCATAATCTATCCACCCGTAGATTATGACGATCACGGATAATCTCGCTGAACCATACAGGTCGAGGTCATGGCAAATGTATAATTCCTCCGTCACAGGTATCCGGATAAATCCCAGAGATATAGATGTAAACGTCAAATCTCTATGGGATTATCCAGTCGACTATTCTATTAGCAATCTCAAAAGAATGTTTAGAACTAGCTTCTAAACTTACCACGGGCCCATGGTTTTATCTGATTGCTAATCATATGGACTACCTATGCTCTGGTACACAGAACTGACGGATCCTATCTTGACACATAGGACACCCTGAGGATCTATCTACACCCAACGAACAGGCGGAGGTCTGATCTAAATAGATCGGGACGTGACTGACTGCCATCTAAGTGTAGAAGATGTCTCATGTGCCCACAATGGCATCTCAAGTCTAAGAATCACAAGTGCTACTCAACCCAAGAAGATTCTTATTGACGCTGGTGTACCATCCATTAAGAATCTTCGGTGAGTCGTTCAGTGTTTATCCGCTATAAACACCTACACGTCTATACTAGTCTCCAAGACTTATGGTTCATTGAGAAACCATTGGAATCATATATTCCAGTATACGACATGTACCGGTCTCAACGGGTTTACTATACTGACCAAGTAGTGTAAACCTTGACCAGGAACTGTCTGAGAATGACAACGTCATGATACGACTCAATGTCCGTTGCGACGCTTTTGCAACTGTACCATGACTAATCATTCTAAGGTCATTACGTCTTTACCATATAAGAATAGATTTATTAAGAAACTGAAACTGCATATATATTTTACAGAAGTATTTAACAAAATACAACCGGGAATTGGCGCTCTGAGCACCAACCCCTACAAAATCTCCCACTTGCTCTAGTGCCAATATCGATTGTATCTAATACCCATCGACTCCACGTGTTTATCAAACAACTTCGGAGGTATGGCCTTCGTCAGCGGGTCTGCTACGTTGTCTTCACTCGGTACCTTGCACACGACAATATCCCCTCGCGACACAATCTCTCGAATGATGTGGTACTTGCGTTCCACATGCTTCGACTTCTGATGCGCCCTCGGTTCCTTTGCTTGCGCAATGGCTCCAGTATTATCACAGTATAACGGAATCGCATTCTCGATACTTGGGACAACTCCCAATTCTGTGATAAATTCTTTATCCACACAGCCTCTTTTGCGGCTTCAGAAGCTGCAATATATTCCGCCTCAGTGGTGGAATCAGCTGTAGATCCCTGTTTGGAACTCTTCCAACAAACTGCACCTCCGTTAAGGGTAAAGACAAATCCAGATGTAGACTTTCTATCATCGGGATCCGATTGAAATCGGAGTCTGTATACCCATTAACCTGCAGTTCGTTTCCTCCATAAATTATAACTTATCCTTAGTACCTTTAAGATACTTTAGGATATGTTTAATGGCCATCCAATGGTCATTACCTGGATTGGACTGATATCGACTAGTTACGCTAACAGCGAAACTGATATCAGGCCTCGTACATAACATGGCATACATTATGCTACCCAAACACGAAGCATAAGGTTGGTTAGACATTCTAACCTTCTCATCTTCTGTTTGTGGACACATCTTCTTAGAAAGATGAATCCCATGTCTGAACGGTATGTTTGCTGTCTTACAGTTACCAAACTATACCGTTCCAAGATCTTATCTATGTACGTTGATTGGGATAACCCAATCAGCCTCCTTTGTCTATCTCGATAGAGTTTTATCCCTAAAACATAGGAAGCTTCTCCCAGGTCCTTCATGGAGAAATTCTTACAGAGATATGCTTTAACGCTTTGTAACATACCTAAATCATTCCCAATGATTAGGATGTCATCAACATACAGGACTAAAAATACGACCATGCTCCCACTGGCCTTCTGATACACACAGGATTCTTCCGAATTCTTAAGAAAACCAGACGATCTGATAATCTCGTCGAATCGAAGATTCCAACTTCGTGAAGCTTGTTTAAGTCCATAAATGGACTTCTTAAGCTTACATACCATACCCGAGGTTTCGCTGGATGTGAAACCTTCCGGCTGTTCCATATAGATTTCTTCATCAAGAAATCCATTTAGAAAAGCCGTTTTGACATCCATTTGCCAAATCTCGTAGTCATGATACGCAGCTATAGAAAGCAAAATCCGATAGACTTAAGCATTGCTACCGGCGAAAAAGTTTCATCGTAGTCGACGCCAGGTCGCGTGTAACCTTTTGCTACCAGTCGGGCCTTGTAAGTTTCAACCTTACCGTCAGGCCCGCGCTTCCTTTGTAAACCCATTTACAACCGATAGGAACAATTCCTTCGGGAAGCGGAATCAAGTCCCAAACTTGATTTTCATGCATTGAGTCTATCTCGGATTTCATGGCACTTTGCCATTTCACGGAGTCGATGTCCAACATCGATTCTCTATAGGTGAAAGGATCTCTCTTCAACTAAGAGAACATCCAGACTCTTTTCTTGTATCAAATACAAGCGTTCAGGAGGTCTAGATACCCTTTCCGACCTACGGAGTGTGTGTGTTGAAGGTCCTTCATCTACTTGAACTTCAGGTTCCTCCGTTGGTTCGTTGTTTTCAGGTTGGACTTCATCAAGCTCAACCTGTCTATGATCACACCTTCTGACAAAAATTCTACTTCTAGAAATTTGCGAAGCGAAGCGAGCTACGAACACATTTCGATGCTCGGTATCATAGAACAGATATCCCCTCGTATTGGAGGATATCCAACAAACCTAAACTTTTGCCCTCGAGGCGAAAGCTTACTTTGCTGAGTCACCCTGACATAGGCAGGACAACCCCAAACCTTAATATAATTAAGATTCGGTCTCCTACCGAACCATATCTCATACGGTGTCGTAGGAACAGCTTTTGAAGGAATCTTATTCAAAAGATGTGCGGCTGTTAAGAGAGACAGTAGCCCCATAAATAATAGGGCAAATCTGTGAAACTCAACATCGATCGGACCATATCCAATAAAGTCCGATTTCTCCTCTCAGATACTCCATTGTGTTGTGGGGTACCTGGAGGAGGTATTGAGCGAGAATCCCATTCTCCTTCATATAATCCATGAACTCACCACTCATATATTCGCCGCCTCGATCTGATCGAAGGCATTTAATATATTTACCAGTTTGTTTTTCTACTTCATTTCGGAACTCTTTGAACTTTTCAAAGGTTTCCGATTTATGTCGCATCAAATAGACATAACCGTACCGTGACAAATCATCGGTAAAGGTAACGAAGTATGAATAACCACTGTGAGCAGTTTGACTTAGTGGACCACATACATCAGAATGTACGAGTTCCAGTAAGTTAGTGGCTCGGTGTCCAACACCAGAAAATGGGGCTTTGGTCATTTACCCTGAATACAGGATTCACAAGTTGGATAGGATTCAATGGTAAGATCTGGTATCAAACCATTCCTAACCATTGGGTAAGGCGTTTAACGCCAATGTGACCAAGTCTCATATGCCAAAGTTCAGTATTATTAATTACAGGTAACTACGTTTATTAACTCCAGTATTTAATATATCTTTTGAAGTTTGCAATGTATAATGACCATGCTGTTTGGACAACAAAGGATCTGAATATTATTTTTATCATATAAATACAAAGAACTATTCTTAATATTAATACAAAAGCCTTCTGTATCAATACAAAAAGTGATATAATATTAGCGACACATCCTGGTACAAAATGGACAGTCATTAACAAAAGTGTCCCATTCGGCAATGAGATCTCGCATACTCCCACTGCAACTGCATCCAAAGAGTCTCCACTCCCGAATCGCAACTGCATCTCTCCAGGCTTCAGCCTCCTACTTTCCTTCAGCACCTGCAACGAATTGCAAATGTGAATGGGACAAGCAGAATCTAAAATCCAGCTGGATGTAACGGCTTCACAAGCCAAAGATAAATCAATAACTGGAAAAATAAAAGTACCTGATGTAGATGCTCTCTCCTCCTGATCTGGGCAATGTAATCTGGACAGTTCCTCTTCCAGTGCCCGACCTTGCCGCAGTGGTGGCATTTGTCTTCAGAAGCCCTTTGGGCTTGCTATCTTCGGCTGCTGTTGAGGACCAACTGTCTCTTTTCTTCTTCCCTTTCTTGTTCTTTCCCTTGGACATTCCTTGGGAAGAAGCTGAAAGAGAAGTAGATCTAGGAGGGCGAGTTGGTAATCCCTTCTAAGGTCCTCTTCTGCCGTGAGCAACATCCTATGTAGCTCATGGTAGGTGCAGACGGTCCCGTGCATGTTGAAGTACATCACAAACTGTCGGAATGAAGCTGGCAGAGAGAACCAGAATGACACTCCTCCCGAGAATGTCATTCAGGATGAGATTATGTTGCCTCAATTGATCGATCAAATCGATCATTTGAAGAACATGTGGGCTAACACTTTGCCCCTCATCCAGACGCGCATGGAACAGTTCCATGGCGACTTTATGAACAATCACTTGTTCTTGGTTCTCGAACGATTGTCTCAATCGCGTCATCATACTATAGGAATCAATCATACCATAGTATTGCTGTTTGAGTTTCGGAGAGAGCGAACTAAGGATGTATGATTTAACTCTTAAGTCATCATCCTTCCAAGTTTCAAAAACTTGGCGTTCCTCTTCCGAAGCTCCTCACCCACTGCAAGGGGCAAAGGGCCCTCAAGCACATACCCAACTTCTCGGAATCGAGGACAATCCTCAAATCCATTTCCCAGTCCGTAAAGTTCTCAGCGCCTTTAGTTTGTTCGCATCTAGCATACGCGCAAACTGGTTTGTGGATTGACCCGCCATCGCAAATCTATCATATAGATCACGAAAAACGGTTAGCAGAAATAAAGCAGTTTCATATAATATCAAAAGCATAAACTAGATCATGGATTTTTAATCTAATATGCCCCTCCCACTAAATCATGCAATACTGTAATCCCAAAACAGAATACAAATATTTAATAATTAAATTAAATATAAATAGTGAAAGTGGATCCCGTGAATATATTTCAGCTCACAGCAGAGGCACGGTCTCGCCTACGTATATTCATCAGGTAGACAACTCATTTGTCAATCACTCAACAGTGACTCCTAAACACCGGTCCTGGCCGTTTCTCGTTGTCGCTGCGGAGGCAGGCCCACAAGGAGACGTACCAAGGTAATACTCGTCAATGATAAACTCAAGTTACTTACGTAATCCTGACAGCTAGGGCACGTTCAGAATTCCGCTTTTACTTGAATTTATCTAGTATCTATATACATCCGGTATAAATAAATCTTTATCGGCTACACCCTCACAGCAGAGGCACGGTCTCGGATGTAGTCACAAAGAGATATTCATAAACCGTATTGACAAGACGGACCATATAACATGCATCAAATACAAATTACATTAAAACCTTATTATTAGGGATTTTCCGCTAAGTGTCATACACCCTAAATCTAATCAAATTAGTTCCTAATAAGCATGCATAAATCAAGAAAACATGATTAAACATTGATTCAATGTAGGCTAAGCATTTTAAGTGGCCTAGAATCAGACTCGCTCTGATACCATTTTGAAGGGGTTTTATAGGGGTGAATCCGGTAACGCAGCGGAAGCGGGAAAATCGATTTTCAGATTTCAAAATTTTTCTGGATTAAATAAATAAACATATTTATTTAATTACCCAATAATCAAATAATGAAATAAAATTTCAAATGAATCAATTCAAGTGAAATTACCAAATTACCCTTATATGGTATTTTGTCCATTTTAGTCCGAAATTGATCCAATCAATTTTGAATGATTCTAAATCATTTCTAAGATGAACTTAGCATGTTCAAAACATCAAAACACCAAAGCCACAAAATCCCCAAATTTCCTACAAATGCCGTGAGCTCCATTGGGGGCAAATTGACCATTTGGTCATTTCATGTCTTCAAAACTCATCTAAATGAAATCCAATCAACATGAAACTTTGCATGCATCATATACACACCCAAATGCTCAACATATCTCAAAACCCCCAAATTTGGAATAGGTTATAAACCCTAATTTTTCAATTTCCACAAATTGGACAAATTAGGCTTTACATTAAATCAATGTTTCAATCATCAATCTTTCATCCAATTCAAGTCTCAACACAATGAAACAACTCAAGATCAAATCTAGGTCATTTAAGAGTGGGTCAACAACTCTAGAATAGCAACATGGTTTCATAAACCTTAAAAGAATACATATAACTACACTAGTTACACTCTTTGTCATCATACATGCTCAACACTTTTAAACAAATTTCCATCATCAAAAACACAAGAATAAAGAAAAGAATAACTTAAGAAAATCATAGAGATAGCCTAGATCATAAGGAACAAATTCCTTCTAATAGCAAGTTTTAAGAAACTTACAAAATCCAAGCTTTCTTTGGTTTTTCTTTCTCCTTCACTTTCTTCTTTGTCTTCTTCAATGGGACTTTGTTTTGTTAAAGTGTATTAGGTTAGTGAAATGAAAATGAAAAAAACAATTATATGTACAACATTGCACCTTGGCCGAAATTTGCACACCAAATTCAACAATTGTAATTTCAATTTCATTTGCATTATTATAATCAACTTGCATAAATATCTTTTACACCTTTATAGATATTTATTAAGTCAAATATGGCAACTAAAGTCATTTATAAATATATCCTAAGTAAGATATTTATATTTTAATTAATTTAATCATTTAACAATTAAATAATTAATTAATTAATCAAATACAAATATATTAAATATATGTATAATATTTACATTAAATATAAAAAACATATATCATTTAGGAAATAAGTCAAATAACTCATTTTGACTATTAATTAATGTGTATTTAAATTAATCAAGTATTAAATGTAAATACACAATAATTACGTAAATGACTATCGGGTCCCTTTGCACGTATCTTGCGTTTAACCTTTAAACGACTTTATAAATAATCAATATTATTTATTTAATGTTGCTCTAGTGCTCTACGAGTATGTTTCATTATGGAGACTCTCTAGGTTCAGGTATATCCGTCACGAAATCAAATTTCGTGTCCATAATCTATCCACCCGTAGATTATGACGATCACGGATAATCTCGCTGAACCATACAGGTCGAGGTCATGGCAAATGTATAATTCCTCCGTCACAGGTATCCGGATAAATCCCAGAGATATAGATGTAAACGTCAAATCTCTATGGGGATTATCCAGTCGACTATTCTATTAGCAATCTCTAAAGAATGTTTAGAACTAGCTTCTAAACTTACCACGGGCCCATGGTTTTATCTGATTGCTAATCATATGGACTACCTATGCTCTGGTACACAGAACTGACGGATCCTATCTTGATACACATAGGACACCCTGAGGATCTATCTACACCCAACGAACAGGCGGAGGTCTGATCTAAATAGATCGGTGACGTGACTGCCATCTAAGTGTAGAAGATGTCTCATGTGCCCACAATGGCATCTCAAGTCTAAGAATCACAAGTGCTACTCAACCCAAGAAGATTCTTATTGACGCTGGTGTACCATCCATTAAGAATCTTCGGTGAGTCGTTCAGTGTTTATCCGCTATAAACACCTACACGTCTATACTAGTCTCCAAGACTTATGGTTCATTGAGAAACCATTGGAATCATATATTCCAGTATACGACATGTACCGGTCTCAACGGGTTTACTATACTGACCAAGTAGTGTAAACCTTGACCAGGAACTGTCTGAGAATGACAACGTCATGATACGACTCAATGTCCGTTGCGACGCTTTTGCAACTGTACCATGACTAATCATTCTAAGGTCATTACGTCTTTACCATATAAAAGAATGATTATATTATAGAAACTGCATATATTATTACTAATAATAATGTTTTACAGAAGTATTTAACAAAAATACAACCGGGAATTGGCGCTCTGAGCACCAACCCCTACATATACGATGCTCAACCTTTCCAAAAAACTTCCATTCTCCACAAAAATAAATAGAATAAAGAATAGGAAAAAACATCAGAACATCACAAGATGAGACCACAAAAGAGGAACATTTTTATCTTAATGGCAAGTTGGAAATACTAACCAAATTCAGCTTTTCCTCGTTTTTGCTTTTCTTTCTCTCAAGTGTGGTCATGTCTTCTTTCAATGGGTTTGTGGTAAAGTGTAGAAAGGTTATTAAACCTAAAAAAACAAACAATATATAATTTCTCACATTTTGCCTTGGCTTGAAAATTGCCTAAGGAAATTAAAAAGAAAATTTGTTTTAATTTTCATTTGAATTCAACTGAACTGATTAAAATGATCATTACATTTTTAATGATAAATTCAACCAAGTCAACAATTTCAACTTAGCATAAAAACAATATCAATAAACTATAAAAGCATATATTACTTTAATTAATTAATCATTTAACAATTAAATAATTCCATTAATTAATAAATACACATATATTAAATATATGTATAATATTACATTAAATATTACATACAATATTCATTTTATGTATTAGTCAAATATCTCATTTTTGACAATTAATTAATGTGTATTTGAATTAATCAAGTATTAAATGCAAATTACACAAAAAATAAGGAAATGACTATCGGGTCCCATCACATGTATTTTTGCATTTAACCTTTTAAACGACTTTATAAATAATCAATATTATTTATATAGTTGCCCTAGTGCTCTACGAGTATATTTCATTAGTGAGACTCTAGATTCAGGCATATCCGTCACGAAATCCAATTTCATGTCCATAATTTATCCACCCGTAAATTATGACGACCACGGATAAACTCGCTGAATCATACAGGTCGAGATCATGGCGAATGTATAATTCCTCCGTCACAGGTATCCGGATATATCCCAGAGATATAGATGTAAACGTCAAATCTCTATGGGGATTATCCAGTCGACTATTCTATTAGCAATCTAAAAAGAATGTTTAGAACTAGCTTCTAAACTGTACCACGGGCCCATGGTTTTATCTGATTGCTAATCATATGGACTACCTATGCTCTGTTACACAGAACTGACGGATCCTATCTTGATACGCACAGGACACCCTGAGGATCTATCTACACCCAACGAACAGGCGGAGGTCTGATCTTAATAGATCGGTGACGTGACTTCCATCTAAGTGTAGAAGATGTCTCATGTGCCCACAGTGGCATCTCAAGTCTAAGAATCACAAGTGCTACTCAACCCGACAAGATTCTTATTGACGTTGGTGTACCATCCATTAAGAATCTTCGGTGAGTCATTCACTATTTATCCGCTATAAACACTTACACGTCTATACTAGTCTCCAAGACTTATGGTTCATGAGAAACCATTGGAATCATATATTCCAGTATACGACATGTACCGGTCTCAACGGGTTTACTATACTGACCAAGTAGTGTAAACCTTGACCAGGAACAGTCGAGAATGACAATGTCAGATACAACTCAATGTCAGTTGCGACGCTTTTGCAACTGTACCATGACTAGTCATTCTAAGGTCATTACGTCTTTACCATATTAAAAAATACATTATATTATAGAAACTGCATATATTATTCAAAATAATAATGTTTTACAGAAGTATTCATAAAGAAATACAACCGGGATACATTATATTTGCTCATGTTTCATGTATATACATATACTTATAAAGTTACTTTATTCTCTATTTTCAAAACACAACACGTCACAAGTAATCATTGCATGGATTGCTTACCTGGCTAGGCAGACACTCATGATCCTGGTCCGATCTGTCAAAATAATAACAAAATAAGGTCAAAACTGCTATTTGCGGAACTTTCAACTCATCTATAATAAACTTCCGGACTTTCCCGGAATACACTAATCCTCTCCGATTCTACCATTTAAACTTCATTACTCTTATATATATCTTTCTATACTATTCCAAACTAGCTAGATAGCTTAGATTCCCATTTTACGCGTTTGTAAAAAATCTTGCGGAAAAGTATCCGCAAACGCTACGGAAGGATCTTAGTGTTGGGGTTGGTGCTCAGAGTGCCAATCTGCTCCGTATTTATGTTTGATTCATGAATACGAACAATCTATTTTTCCATGATATTACTTATCTATGGTTGCAGCTCTTGTTTTTATATATGTATTCGATCTGATTACGATTAGATTGAAACTAAATGTGGTTTAATGATATGTATATATTAGACGAAGGCCCGATAATATATAATGCAGTACACAGTTACAAAGTTAGTTTGTAATTGACATTGGGAAGTGTCAATGCTAAATGTATATTATCAAATATAGTTCCTGGTCAAGATTTACTAAAACGGGTCGGTTAGTCAAATCTGTTGAGACCAGTACATATCGTATATCGAGACTTGGTCTGATGGTTTATCCCAATCAACCATGAGTCTAGGGAGACTCGTATAGACGTGTAGGTGTTTATAATGGATAAACACTGAACGACTCAACAAAGATTCTTAATGGATGGTACACCAACATCAATAAGAATCTTCTCGGGTTGAGTAGTATAGTGGTCATTCGACTTGAGATACCACTGTGGATGTATGAGACATCCTCCACACTTAGATGGCAGTCACGTCACCGATCTATTTAGATCAGACCTCCGCCTGTTCATTGGTGTGGACCAATCCTCAGGATATCATGTGTGTATTAAGAGAGGATCTGTCAGTTCTGTGTACAGAGCATAAGTAGTCCATATGTGATTAGCAATCAGTTAAATCTATGGCCATAGTATACTTCAGAAATCAGTTCCGAATGTTATTTATAGATTGCTAATAGATACGTCGATGGGATAATACCTATAGTGATTTGACGTTTACATCTATATCTCTGGGATTATCCGGATACCTGTGACGGAGGGATTATACGTATGCAATGACCTCGACCTGTATGATTCAGCTAGTTTATCCATGGTCGTCATAATTTACGGGTGGGTAAATTATGGACACGAAATTGGATTTTGTGACGGATATTGTTAGGTTTCTAGGTTAGTCCCAAGATCATTCAAGCATAGAAATCATGTGAATACTCATAAGAAGTATGGCGGAATCATACTTACAAAGATCGGCTTTTGCGATGCGAGGCACAGCAAAAATTCTTCACCATATCCTCCAATGAAGCTCACGGTAATGGCTCCCTTTTGTGCTCCAATTATGTTCTTCAAGCTCCAAGCTTTAAGTGTGCATTCCATGCTCATAGATGGGTTTCCCTATCACCTAGGTAAGACTCCTAAAGTGTGCTAGCACTTTGATTTTGAAGCAAAATCAAGAAGAAAATGAGCCCTAGGCTCATGGCAATTTGAGAGGAAAAAGGAAGAAAGTCACGCCCAAGGCTAGAAAGAAAGGAGAGAATGAGTTGTAAAAGATGTCTATTGATTTTCAAAAAATCAAAATAACATATACCAAAAATCTAATTTTAAGTAAAAGTCAAACACCTTTAACAAATTGTGTTTTACAAGTCTTCTCTAACAACTCACCAAAACCCATCACTTTAAAGTTAACTAAAGTGACAAGTGATGTGACTTGTGAAGTGACATGTGGGCCCTATTTGATTCAAAATCCGAGTGGGCCCGCAAACACTACCGGGATCGGGTTCGCTAATTCCGAATTAACGAATTTTCCGTTGCGACGTAATTAAATCAAATAATTTTGCCTAGCAAAATTACTATTCACATCGCTGACGAATTAATTCTAAATTAACTCATTTGCCCGAATTAAAATCTAATTTTAATTCCGCGTCGAAATCCAATTTCGTATAATATATCGAATATATTATTTTATGGATTAATTCCAAATTAATCGCTCTCTCTTTTTTATATAATATTTTATCCCAGATAAAATATCTCCGTAATTAATCCCAGATTAATTTTCCCTTCTTATAATTAATCCCAGATTAATTAAGTGCGAGTCATACGTCATCGGTGAATCTTCGGGAAGCGACCCATGAGATCACCGGATATAATGGCAGTAAATCCGGTCGTCAGACTATCCGAACACGTACGTACCTAGTATTACATTTTTACCGATTTACAAGACATGGTTGGCTTCTAGCAAAGCACCGTGCCTACCCAATTCTCCAGAAATATTCTTAAGGGAATATATAATCTTTATCAGGCGTAGTATATGTAGTATTGCGTATTGCGATCCAGTATCGGATGTCATGTGCTAGGCCTGAGGCTGGAATTGTGTCTGCCCCGTACGAAGCACATATCGGATCTCCGATAGGATCCATACCTTTTTGACTATCACGATATTATTTTACTACTAATCGTCATCTGGAAGATACTTGTGCTATTTTTACTCACCCTTTTCAGGTATTATAAATTCAACTCATCATTGCACTTTTGAAGACATCCAGAGTAAAACATGGAAGCCACTTCAAGAAGACGAGTTGAAAACATCTATGTGTTTTGCGGTAGTAGTGTTGGTACTAAACCACAATACATAGAAGCAGCACATGAATTGGGTCGAGTCTTAGCTGCAAGGAATATGCACTTAGTATATGGTGGAGGCAATCTTGGACTAATGAGGATCGTTTCAAAGGCCGTACAGGAAGGAGGCAGTCACGTTTTGGGAATCATCCCAAAACCCTTGGCGGAGGCAAATCTTATTGAATCATCAAACGGAGAGGAACTGATCGTGCCAGGTATGTCTGAACGACTCGTAGAAATGATTAACCGTTCTGATGCTTTTATTGCTTTTCCAGGTGGCTTGGGTACATTGGAGGAAATTGTTATCGTGTTATCTTGGGCGAACTTGAACATACACCAGAAACCGATTGGGCTGTTTAACGTTGATGAATTTTATGATTTTCTTTGTGTGTTTCTTGATGATGCCCGGAGAAATGGGTTCGTGTCAAAACCTTTAAAAGAACTCATTTTTACTGTCAGAACTGCTCCGGATCTAATTGACCAACTCTTAGCTTATGAACCACAAGTTGACCTTATCATTTCAAAGATAAATTAGTCCGAGGACGATCGTGGTAAGAGGCGTCGGATTAATCTGGATCTTAACCTTTAATCTCTTGTAGAATTTCAGCTAACCAGGTACTATCTTCTAAATTCTTCTTCTACTGTTTAAGCCATTGGGGACAATGTCTCATTTAGGTTTGGGGGAGGGAATTAGTTGATTAGTATCTTGTTTTTAGTTGTGTGTTGTTTTTTTTTTTAGTCCAAAATTTTTCGAAAAATACAAAAAAATTGAAAAATTTTCAAAAAATTACAAAAATATTTTGCATTTTTGTGTTTTTATTTTGACTAAAAAGGTGAAATTGGTAAGAGATAGTTGAGTAAGGAGTTTCCACTCCTGAGACGTATCTCAAACCTATTTCGGAACAAGTTAATTTTTGTTTATTTCCTTTTGAATTATTTAATTTGTAAATTCTCCATAAAACGGACTAAAATGGATCTTCATATGCTTAGTTAGCAGGTATTATCAACATGCATAGTAACATACGGACATGAGCTAAAATTGAAAAGTTTGTAATATTCAGTGCTCTAGTTTAATTGGAGGAAGCATCTCAAAATGCAATGGAGTAAAAAAAAAAACGTCGGAGATCTGAGTTATTAAGTCTGTAATGGTGTTTTAACACCTAGTGCCCTAAAGCCAACTGGTTTGGGATTCACTGGCCCAAAGCTCGCTACATGGATCAGAGATGCTGCAAAAATATATCTGAAGTCTGAGTAATTAAGTCCGTAGGGGTGTCTTAACACCTGGTGCCCTAAAGCCAACTAGTTTGGGAGCCACCGACCCAACACTCACTACATAGATGGAAGATATTGTATATAAATAAAAAAATAGAGAAAAAATCAAAGAAAAAATCAGAAAAATCAGAAAAATTATTCCATTGCTGCAAAAAAAGTGTGAATTCTGATAAAACTTTAGGACAAAAATATTACTCTCTTATCAACTACACTTGTGACTGTTGTGGGAAAAAATGAGTTGATTAATATTTTGTCGGCTGTGCATATGGAGAATGGTAAATATAATCGGAGAATTTACTTATTCAGTAATTTAGAAAGAAAGAAAACAACTAGTAACTTGGAGTAGAAATTTCACCTGATTAGTCACTAACTTCTTTATTCTCTTTTCTCTTGTCTTTTTGCTTTTGTGTGCATTAGTTTTATTATCTTTTTACTTTTGTAAAACGTTTGTGGGTGTCGTTGCTGTAAGCCCTCACGAGACTATAACTCGTCCACTAGGGACACTTAGGGGTTTAAAGGCTTGTTGCATATGCTAAATGCAACCGTGATCCCTACGAAAGTGGCTTAGTTTAATTTTAATTGTTTCTTGTATTTTATTTTGTTTGTTTTTGCTCGAGGACTGGCAAAATGTTAGGTTTGGGGGTGTGATGAGCGGAAAATATATCAATATTTACCGCCCCTTTTACTTAATATTTTGTTAGTTTCTCGGTTTTGATGAACGTTTTGATGTGTTTTTTAGTTATTTTGCAGATAAAATTGTTGGGGTTGGTGCTCAGAGCGCCAATCCGGGCCGTATTTATGTCTGATTCATGATAACGAACATCCTCTTATTCCATAATATTACTTATTTATGGTTGCACCTCTTGTTCTTATATACGTATTCGATCTGATTACGTTTAGATTGAAACTAAATGTGGTTTAGTGATATGTATATATTAGACAAGGCCCGATAATATATAATGCAGTACACGGTTACAAAGTTAGTTTGTAATTGACATTGGGAAGTGTCACTGCTATATGAATATTATCAAACATAGTTTCTGGTCAAGATTTGCTAACACGGGTCGGTTAGTCAAATCCGTTGAGACCAGTACATGTCGTATATCGAGACTTGGTCCGATGGTTTATCCCGGTGAACCATGAGTCTAGGGAGACTCGTATAGACGTGTAGGTGTTTATATTGGATAAACACTGAATGGCTCACCGAAGATTCTTAATGGATGGTACGCCAACGTCAATAAGAATCTTCTCGGGTTGAGTAGCATAGTGGTCCTTCGACTTGAGACACCACTGTGGATGTATGAGACATCCTGCACACTTAGATGGCAGTCACGTCACCGATCCATTTAGATCAGACCTCCGCCTGTTCGTTGGGTGTGGATCGATCCTCAGGATATCCTGTGTGTGTCAAGATAGGATCCGTCAGTTCTGTGTACAGAGCATAGGTAGTCCATATATATTAGCAGTCTGTTAAATCTGTGGCCACAGTATACATCGGAAGTAAGTTCCGCGTGTTATTTAGAGATTGCTAATAGATACGTCGACGAGATCATACCTATAGAGATTTGACGTTTACATCTATATCTCTGGGATTATCTGGATACCTATGACGGAGGGATTATACGTATGCAATGACCTCGACCTGTATGATTCAGCTAGTTTATCCGTGATCGTCATAATCTACGGGTGGATAGATTATGGACACGAAATTGGATTTCGTGACGGATATACCTGAATCTAGAGAGTCTCAATAATGAAACATACTCGTAGAGCACTAGAGCAACACTTATAAATAATATTGATTATTTATAAAGTCGTTTAAGGGTTAAACGCAAAATACATGCTTAGGGACCCGATAGTCCTTTCCTTAATTATGTGTATTTACATTTAATACTTGATTAATTAAATACACATTAATTAATAGTCAAATTGAGATATTTGACTAATATCATAAATGTATATATGTATTTAATATTTAATGTAAATATAATACATATATTTAATATATTTGTATTTAATTAATTAATTAATTATTTAATTGTTAAATGATTAAATTAATTAAAATATAAATATTTTAAGATTTAGATATTTGTTTTTAAGGCTTAGTTGCCTTTGTTGACCAAGGATAAATATCTAATAAAGTGGTTTTTAGATATTTAACAACTTGATCAAATTAAAATGGAATGAAATTGAAATTAATATTTTGGTATATACTAAAGGCCAAATTCGGCCAAGGCCTTCTTTGGGCAAGTATATATTGATTTCATTTCATTTGAAATGTTAACCTAATACACTTTAAAGAAAAACTCCATTAATGGAAGCAAAGGAAGCTTGTGAGAAAGAAAGAAGAAATCAAAGAAAGCTTGGATTTTAGTGAGTTTTTCCAACTTGCTATTAGAAAGGAAAATGTTCCTTAGGATCTAGGCTTTAACATATGATGTTCTTAGGTTATTTCTTTCTTTATTCCTTGTGTTTTTGTTGATGGAAGTTTTGATGGAAGTGTTGAGCATGTATGATGAAGGAAGGTTGTGACTATTGTAGTTATAAGCTTTCTTTTAAGGTTTTGGAAACCATTTTGCTAATCTAGAGTTGTTGACCCACTCTTAGATGACCTAGATTTGATCTTGAGTTGTTTCATTGTGTTGAGACTATGATTGGATGGAAGAAAGATGATTGAAGTGTTGTATTTAACCAATTTGGTCTAATTTGTCCAATTTGATGAAATTGAAAAATTAGGGTTCATGACCAATTCCAAATTTGGGGATTTTCATATATGTTGTGTATTTGGATGTTTATATGATGCATATAAAGTTTCATGTTCATTGTATTACATCTTGATGTGTTTTGATGCATGAAATGACAAAGTGCACAAAATGGCACCTTGGAGGTGCATTCGGCCAATGATTAAAAAATTTGGGATTTTTGGTGCTTTTGGTGTTTTGATGTTTTGAACATGCTAAGTTCATCTTAGAAATGATTTAGAATCATTCAAAATTGATTAGATCAATTTCGGACTAAAATGGACAAAATACTAAAGTAAGGGTAATTTGGTAAATTCACTTAAATATGATTTATTTGAATTTTATTTCATAATTTGATTATTGGATAATTAAATAAATATGTTTATTTAATTAATCCGAGAAAAAGTTTTGAAATCGGAAGATACGATCTTCCGCCGCTTCCGCTGCGTTACCGGATTATGCCTCTAAAACCCCTACAAAATGGTATCAGAGCAAGTCTGATTCTAGGCCTCCATAAATGATTAGCTTATTTTATTCAATGTTTAATCGTGTTTTCTTGACTTTATACATGCATGTTATAATCTAATTTGATTAGATTTAGGGTGTATGACACTTAATGGAATATCCCCACTTAATAAGGTTTTAAAGTAGCTAGTATTTGGAATACTTGTTTCTTGGTCCGTCTTGTCAATACGGTTTATAAACATCTTTTCGTTGACTACATCCGAGACCGTGCCTCTGCTGTGAGGGTGTAGCTGATAGAAATTTATTTATGCCGAATGTATATTAGATACTAGATAAATTCAAGCGAAAGCGGAATCCTGAACGTGCCCTAGCTGTCACGGTTACGCAAGTAACTTGAGTTTATCATTGACAAGTTTAACCTTGGTACGTCTCCTTGTGGGCCTGCCTTCGCATCGACAATGAGAAACGACCAGGACCGGAACCTTGGAGTCACTAGTGAGTGATTGACAATTAGTTGTCTACCTGTGAATATACGTCGGCGAGACCGTGCCTCTGCTGTGAGTCGAAATATATTCATGGGGTCCTCTTCCCATTATGGAATTCGATTTAATTATTGAATTCTCGTCTTTCCGTTGGGGATTACGGCATTACGTAAAAATAATGGGAGGCACTGCTAAGTTTAAAATATTCCATAACTTAGGCAGTGTATGTTATTATGGAAATTGCCGCTTGTTTGTTTCCTTATTCTATATTAGATAGACTTAAACTTTTAATTTACTGCACACATATTTTGATATGTTATCTGACTTGACTCTTGGTTGTAGTTATTCTAGAATAGGTTCTAGATACTACTAGACTAGGATATTATTAGATTGGTCTAAACCATCGGGAACTATTGTTCCGATTTTCTTCAAAAATAAAGATGGTTAGTGACTTAGTTTCTAAGTCATGATAGATAATCTAGATAGATATCCCTTTAGGATATAATACTTTAGAGATAATAGTTTCTTATGCAGTAAGAATTGACTTGAATTAGTTCATGTCTCGAGATTCTTGACTGGCATTTAGAAAGCCCTATTAGGTATTTGTTTATCTAGTAATGACGTTTCTAAGCTTTAATTACCTTTAGAGGTAATGTGTCCGACACAATTTGGTAATCAGTTATTTACAATTGTTATGAATAGTTGAATGCAAATAGTAAAGCTAAAGAAAGGAGATGCGTATATTTGTGTATAGAAAATATTGATTTTCATAATACTACAACTATAGGTATTGGATACCAGATCTCCCGTCTAGTTATTTGAAATATTGGTTAACGATTGTTTTGATATTTGATATCGGAACTTGCGACTATTGGATAGTCACTTGTCTTTATAAATAATTGTTACATATTTTATAATAACTAGTAGTGTCATTGATTTAGAGATAAACATTAAGAAAAATTATTCGGTAAAGTAAATAATTTAGAACGGTGCTTTATGAATTTAATCACTTAAGTATAGGATGCTTATTCCGTATGGTAAAGGATGGTTTGATACTAGATCACACACACATCCTTATCCATTTAATGAATATTGTATTCAGGAAAGTGATTAAGATTTCATTTAATCAATGATTGTCATTGGACCACCAGATTTATTTAACTGATACATTGGATGTATGTAGTTTAATGAATAATAATTGCTTAAGGTAGTTTTCTATACTTCGTAACTTAGTTGATGAATTGTCATAACTTAGTTATGTGTTTCTGAAGGAACACATATTGAAAGTCTTGAAAGTATCAAGTACTTTCAATCGTTCTGATGAAACATAGATTGAACATTTTTGACTTGTTCAAATATATTCAATCTAAAGGTTTTAGAGAATTCTATCCTCAAAATTCATAACATGTCTTTGAACTGTTCAAAGATCTTTGATACGATCAAACATATGAATTTAAGAAATTAGTTCTAAGGTTATTTGGTGAATATGATTCATATTCAATATTATTCTTCCATGATTCCATCTTGATGGAATTGAGTAGTGGGAGCAATCGATCTTATATGATTTGGTTCGTTTGATATTGAATGTTACCGAATTAGTTTCCAATACTCTTGGGGTTATACTCCAGTAACACTAATTCATCTCTTTAATTAATGTTCCATTATTTTCCAGTTGCATATATGATATGTATAGGTAAAAAATTTGAATCTTGAAAAGTTTGAGATTTCAATCTTTCTTTTATATAATAGTTATATAATGGAAATTACTTACACCTCGGAGGTATAAGTAAAGTTTATCGTTTATTCTGTTTAATAGAATATTGTATTCTATTTAATAGAATATCTTTCCTACGATTCTAAGTAATAAAATCGTTTTATTACTTGGTGTGTAACATCAGATGTTAAATATTGTAGAAAAGACTTGACTTATTGAAGTCAAATGTGAGAATGAGAATGATAAATTATAAATGGAACTATGTAATTAATAAGATGAAACAACCCTTATACATCTTCCGTGCAAGTCCAATAGGATAACAGAATCATTCACGAGTATTTGATACTTAATGGTTCCGTTGTTTTCTTACTGAAGAAAAATTATCCTATAACTTTTAATGGAAGCGATATTTGATATCGATTCTGGAAGTTCACCATTGAACCATAGATCTAAGATTGTTCATAGCTTACTACGATCAAGTTTTGAACTTGATTAAGCTTTCATTATGAATTAATTCATGATATGTGCTAATTGTTTGCGCAGCGAAAGCATTGTGAGCTTATTAAAGGTTTGACCTTTACAGTATGACAGTGAGAAAAGTTATACTCAGCAATCTATTGTAGATTCTGAGAAAACTTATCTCTAGTCACACTAATTGAACAATTAAAGATATATTGGTTAATGTTGATAATAAACTGTATATTTTAGCTAAAGAATGCAAAGTGGCGTTTTTGGATGACTTATTCATAAGAGATCATTTGTGATTTCCTTGTTTGAAGAGTCATTCTGAATGGCCCTAGAGTTGTGTTCTGCTGAAATTGCAGTTTAGTGTGCTAGCTTATAGAGCCTATTGTAGACTCGGATAAGTCTTCCAGAAATATGTGTTCTCTATTTTTGATATCGTCAAATTGTCTGATCTTGTCAAAGTATATAGAATACATATGTGATAAAAGGGTTAGTGGGAGCGTACATATTACTTTCTAGTGTTATATATCTTAACGACATTGTCATTATTATAGTAATAATGAGATGTTTGTAAGGTAAAAGAATTACCTAAGTCTTCTTTACTCCGTGAAGGCAGTGGGAGTAGTCTCTGTTATATTTGATATAAAGTTTTATATATGATATGAAACTTGGAGACTTGTGAGATACTCCTATTAGTCGTACATTAGATATGATCTAATGAAGGACATAACAATGCTATCTGTATGACAGTTAGTATAACTGTTCGACAGTTATTGTGTGTCTTATATAAAGTATTCATCTTTCGTAAAGGATGATTCCTTTTTCGAAAGAGATATTGATTAGAATGTATAGTCAATCTTATGTATCATTTGATGATGACATAATAAATACTTTATTATGTGCGATTACGATGTCGATTTAATCATAATTGTTACGAGTTATTTTGACATCCTATAGACCATATGATGGATCTTGAAACACGTTCTTTGTGATCTTTGAGATTTAAGAACGAGTTTCTAATTCATGGAGAATATAGTCTGCAACCATTAGGGTCATATTAGTTTTGAGACTAATTATGACGTTAGACAGTCTACGTCATAAAGAGTCACAATAATGCAGTGGGAGTGTCACGAAGGATTCTACTATTTAGTGGAATCAAATGCAACTTTTGAAGTATTGACTTATGAAGTTGCATAGTGACCTTTTAAAATAGAAGTTTTAAATTGGTGTTGTGCTTGCGGTTGTCCTTATAATATTTTTGGATTTGATTCCTAAATACTTGGACAACTTAGTAGCTGTAGCATAATACAGATATAACATCCATTTCATATTAATGTATAATTTAGATTCTACAAAATATGAATGATGCTGACTATGGGAAACGATAGAGTTTGTTTGACAAACTCGATATTTCATAGCGGACTTGTTTCTTACCTCTTAAGTATTGGGTGAGTTTGAGGGCCATGTGCATACGATGCACATTGAGACGAGTATATGATACCGTGGATTGGCACTAGAGCAAGTGGGAGAAATTGTTGGGGTTGGTGCTCAGAGCGCCAATCCGGGCGTATTTATGTCTGATTCATGAATACGAACATCCTCTTATTCCATAATATTACTTATTTATGGTTGCACCTCTTGTTCTTATATACGTATTCGATCTGATTACGATTAGATTGAAACTAAATGTGGTTTAGTGATATGTATATATTAGACAAAGGCCCGATAATATATAATGCAGTACACAGTTACAAAGTTAGTTTGTAATTGACATTGGGAAGTGTCACTGCTATATGAATATTATCAAACATAGTTCCTGGTCAAGATTTGCTAACACGGGTCGGTTAGTCAAATCCGTTGAGACCAGTACATGTCGTATATCGAGACTTGGTCCGATGGTTTATCCCGATGAACCATGAGTCTAGGGAGACTCGTATAGACGTGTAGGTGTTTATATTGGATAAACACTGAACGGCTCACCGAAGATTCTTAATGGATGGTACGCCAACGTCAATAAGAATCTTCTCAGGTTGAGTAGCATAGTGGTCCTTCGACTTGAGACACCATTGTGGATGTAGGAGACATCCTCCACACTTAGATGGCAGTCACGTCACCGATCTATTTAGATCAGACCTCCGCCTGTTCGTTGGGTGTGGATCGATCCTCAGGATATCCTGTGTGTGTCAAGATATGATCCGTCAGTTCTGTGTACAGAGCATAGGTAGTCCATATATATTTAGCAGTCTGTTAAATCTGTGGCCACAGTATACATCGGAAGTAAGTTCCGAGTGTTATTTAGAGATTGCTAATAGATACGTCGACGAGATCATACCTATAGAGATTTGACGTTTACATCTATATCTCTGGGATTATCTGGATACCTGTGACGGAGGGATTATACGTATGCAATGACCTCGACCTGTATGATTCAGCTAGTTTATCCGTGATCGTCATAATCTACGGGTGGATAGATTATTGACACGAAATTGGATTTCGTGACGGATATACCTGAATCTAGAGAGTCTCAATAATGAAACATACTCGTAGAGCAACTACTTAGAGCAACACTTATACCTAATATGATTATTTATAAAGTCGTTTAAGGGTTAAACGCAAAATACATGCTTAGGGACCCGATAGTCCTTTCTTAATTATGTGTATTTACATTTAATACTTGATTAATTTAAATACACATTTAATTAATAGTTCAAATTGAGATATTTGACTAATATCATAAATGTATAATTTATTTAAATTTAATGTATATATACATATATTTTTAATATATTTGTATTTAATTTTAATCTTAATTAATTGTTAAATGATTAAATTAATTAAAATATAAATATTTTAAGATTTAGACATTGTTTTTAAGGCTTAGTTGCCTTTGTTGACCAAGGCTATAAATATCAATAAAGGGTTTTTAGATATTTAACAACTTGATCAAATTAAAATGGAATGAAATTGAAATTAATATTTTGGTATATACTTAAAGGCCAAATTCGGCCAAGGCCTTCTTTGGCAAGTATATATTGATTTCATTTCATTTGAAATGTTAACCTAATACACTTTAAAGAAAAACTCCATTAATGGAAGCAAAGGAAGCTTGTGAGAAAGAAAGAAGAAATCAAAGAAAGCTTGGATTTTAGTGAGTTTTTCCAACTTGGTATTAGAAAGGAAAATGTTCCTTAGGATCTAGGCTTTAACATATGATGTTCTTAGGTTATTTCTTTCTTTATTCCTTGTGTTTTTGTTGATGGAAGTTTTGATGGAAGTGTTGAGCATGTATGATGAAGGAAGGTTGTGACTATTGTAGTTATAAGCTTTCTTTTAAGGTTTTGGAAACCATGTTGCTAATCTAGAGTTGTTGACCCACTCTTAGATGACCTAGATTTGATCTTGAGTTGTTTCATTGTGTTGAGACTATGATTGGATGGAAGAAATATGATGAAGTGTTGTATTTAACCAATTTGGTCTAATTTGTCCAATTTGATGAAATTGAAAAATTAGGGTTCATGACCAATTCCAAATTTGGGGATTTTCATATATGTTGTGTATTTGGAGTGTGTATATGATGCATATAAAGTTTCATGTTCATTGGATTACATCTTGATGTGTTTTGATGCATGAAATGACAAAGTGCACAAAATGGCACCTTGGAGGTGGCATTCGGCCAATGATTAAAAAATTTGGGATTTTTGGTGCTTTTGGTGTTTTGATGTTTTGAACATGCTAAGTTCATCTTAGAAATGATTTAGAATCATTCAAAATTGATTAGATCAATTTCGGACTAAAATGGACAAAATACTAAAGTAAGGGTAATTTGGTAAATTCACTTAAATATGATTTATTTGAATTGAATTTTATTTCATAATTTGATTATTGGATAATTAAATAAATATGTTTATTTAATTAATCCGAGAAAAAGTTTTGAAATCGGAAGATACGATCTTCCGCCGCTTCCGCTGCGTTACCGGATTATGCCCCTAAAACCCCTACAAAAATAATATTGGGACATAATGAAATCATTTAGGATGAAATGTGGGTCAAATAAGGGTAAAAATTGGACTTGACATATTAATTTTGGAGATTGGAAACTTGAAAGGGCGTTTTAACGAAGTGCAGTTTTGGAAATTCCAGTTTTGCGCATCTGTCGTATTTTGGGCATAACCTTTTACTCCGATATCGGATTGAGCTGATTCAAGTTCCAAATTAAAGGAGAATCAAAGAACTACAACTTTGAAAGACAAAATAATTTCGAATTCGGAATATTTCATGCCCGAATTTGATGAACCATCCAGAAGTGTGTTGTGTGTAATTATTAAAGTCATTTTCAAAGCAAAAAATAAATTAGTAAATAAATAATAAAAATTATCAAATTACCACCAAACATGATAAGCAATTAGTGGAGCAATAAATAATGGATTTGGTGGAGCAATTAGTGGAGCAATTAATAATTGATTTGGTTGATGATTTGATGGAGGCAAAATTTTGCCTATAAATACCAAGCCATTTCATTTGTAAATTCATACTTTCTTCTAAGGAATTCCTTAAGAATACTAAGAAGATTTTATCTTGTTTGTTTATTTACAGCTTTCAGTAATTAATTTCTGCTTCGCACTTTCTTTTCTTTACTTTTCAGTTTGTACTTTCCGCAATTTACTTTTACGCACAATACTTTTCTTTCTTTAATTTTCAGTTTTACTTTTCAGTAAGAGGAGGTAACTCCCCTTTGCTGGGGTAAAAGGTAAAACTTTTTTACTAATATTTAGATTAATCTCCCTTAATTATAATATATAAACTAGTTAAAACCTGACTTAACGAGGATACCGCCATATTGGTCGGTTGGTAATTATTTAAATTGGTTTTAACCTGACTAAACTGGATACCGCCTGATTGGTCGGTTGGTAATTAATTATTAATTTGATTTAATCTGGATACCGCCTATATGGCTGGTTGGTAATTATCATGCAAAGTTAATATATTATATTAAGGGAGATATCTAAAATAGAAGTAATAAAAGTGGATCTTTTTACCTCAACATTTTCTTTTATTGTAATTTTACTTTATTACTTTAAGCAATTACTTTCAGCAATTTACTTTTCAGCAATTACTTTCATCAATTTACTTTTCAGCAATTTACTTTTCAGCATTTTACTTTTCAGTAATTTACTTTCAGCATTTAATTTTCAGTATTTAATTTCAGCATTTACTTTCAGCATTTACTTTTCAACATTTAATTTTTAGTATATAATTTTCAGTATTTTACTTTATGTCTTTTATTTTATTTAAGTTTTTTTTACTACCCGTAAGTATGTGTCGTAACTAAGCCAGTTATCTGGGGTTGTGATGAAATCCAATATCACCGGTTTCTAAGGGGTTAAATTATAGTTTGGGTAATTTAAAGGTTTACTTATTAAGTCTTAAGCTTAATGCGTCTTGTTAATTGGCCACTAATAAGATTGATGTGGTAAATCTAAAATAAACTTGACAAGGGAATTTTAGGTTTCAGCCTTAGACTTAATAGCCCACGATCTTCCTTGAGGATAGATAACCCTTTAATAGATTTCCTTACATGATAGACATATACCTGTCGGGCGGGGGTAGCCATAATTGGAACTTAAACTTAATGAATCCAGATAATTTGGTTGACATAGACATATGGTTCAATTGGGTTAAACTGGGTATTTGCGTCTGACCATCGACAAAGGCTTTTGCATAATTTAGTGTTCCAAGTTAGTAAACCGATTTATTACACAAACATAAAATAATCACTTCATCTTTAAAATGATATTGGAAGAAATCACAACCCTAGATAGTTTTTAATATTGAATTTTCTTAAACCTACATTCGAGCAATTTTATTTAGTTATTTTTAAATTCAAAACCTTCATCATTTCAAATCAATCAATCAACCTGTTAGATACTAGTAATCATTTGACCTCATAAAATTAATAGATTACGTATTAAGTCCTCGTGGGATCGGTACTTTTTATACTACTTGAACGATACATGCGCTTGCGTTATACGCGTGTGTAAGCACCGGTCACCTTCATGGATTGATACTGTCTCATATCATCTCAATCTGGAACTAATCATAAGGACATTTTATCATTTATACATCTTGGTAATCTAATTAAAAATGATAAAAGAGCAATTTCCTTTGTCACATAGTTAATTTGTACAACAACACCATGATCTGTACAAATAGTGATGCTATGGGTCATAATTTTCCAACAATCTCCCACTTGGCCTATAGCCAATCACTCAAGTGTCCTACACCCGATCTATGTACGGTTCGCTCAAACTTCTGCTGAGGAAAGGTTTTCATTAGCGAATTTACAGTGTTATCATCTAATGTGATTTATTCGATCATCACATCGCCACGATTTATGATCCGAACGAATCAGATGAATATTTGAAGTATATATCTGGATCATTGATGAGACCATTAATTCTTTAGCCTGTGCTGTAGCCTAGCTCAGCTGCTAACAGTACTACTCATAATCTAATTAGGATTATTATCGATCCAAAAGGCTTCTATTGCTGCCTCAGCTGCAGCAATATTCCGCTTTTGTTGTTTATTCGGTAACAGTATCTTGCTTGGAAGATTTCCAGCTCACTGTTATGATATTCAAACTATATAGTACATTTATTACGACTTACAGTCGTTATTATCGGTTTGGAAACTTGTAATGGTAAACCCAATCACTTTAAGTTCTCATTCTCCATAGTTTAAGAAAGCATCCTTAGTTCATCTAAGATACTTAAGGATGTTCTTAACATCAATCCAGTGACTATCACTTGGATTGGCCTGATTGTGACTCCATATGCTCAAAGCATATGAGACACCAGGTCGCGTACATTTATTTCAATGTACGAGTTCTCGGAGAGTACCAACAACTTTTAGATCTATCCTAGTAGATCTTTATTCCTAGAATAAAGGTTGTCTCTTCCAAGAATTCTACGGAGAATTTTCTTGAAAGCCAAGCTTTCACCGATTATATTATGGGAATATCATTTCCAAGAAATGATATATCATCATTATTCAAGAAATTCAATGTCAGTGCGCTCCCATTAACCTCCTTATATACACAAGAATCATTTTCGTTTTGAATTAAATCATACACCATTATGATTACATCAAAACGATAGTTCCAAGAACTCAATGCTTGCTTCAATCCATATATGGATCAAAGTAACTTGCAAACCTTGTTTGCTTGTTTTGGTATGACAAAATCGTCAGGATGTTGTAAACATCCTCCAAAAGGTTTCCGTTTAAGGAAAGCGATTTTAACGTTCAGCTGCCATATTTCATAAATGAAACATGCAGCATCAGCAAGCATTATCCAAATAGATTTAACCATGGCAACAGGTAAAAGGTTTCGTCATAATCGACACAATGTTGATAACGATATCTTTTCGCTACAAGCCCAACTTAATACATTGGTATGTTGCCATCCATGTACGTCTTCCTTGAAGACTTATATAGTACCAATAGGCACAATGCCTTTCGGTACAACAACCAGTGTCCAACTTGGTTGGTATACATGGGATCCATTTGGTATATCATGGTAATTTTCTATAATAGGGAGTCGATACCTTGTATCACTTCCTCATACGTAGTAAGTTCGTATTCCTCAATAAGATTGACATCTTCATGAGGTGATATCAGAAACCCATACCTCCCAGATTATTTCCTGACTCTCTCCGACTTACGCGGTTATTGTGTATTCGAAGATTGTGGTACAGTTTCATCCCTGATGAAATGTTTGTGTTCCATTAAGGAATCGGTGCCTGGAATAGTATTACTCTGATTTTCATCGAGTTTTACTTTCCTCCCACTTACCACTGCATATGGGTAATCCTCTCAGGCAAACCGCATGGCGAGCAACAATCAAATTATTCTCTTGTGAGATGTATAAGTACTATACTTTGGTTACCCTAGGATAACCCACAATTAGGCACTTATCCGATTTGGGTTCTAGTTTGGTATCATCCAAACTTATGCCTAGCATACCCAAATCTTTAGGAATGAGAAACCCGGTTTCTTTCCTGTTCATATCTAATATGAAGTCTGTCAAATAGATTTTTATGGAACCTTATTCAAAATAAGTTTTGCACTGTTTAATGCGTATCCCTTGAAGGAAAATGGTAGCTCAGAACGACTCATGATTAACCTTATCATGTCCAACAAAATTTGGTTTCTCCGTTTGGACACACCGCTAAATTGAGTTGTTCCGGGAGGAGTCCAGTGTGAAAGAATACTATACTCTTTCAAGTATTTGAGAAACTTATTGCTTAAGTATTTTCCATCACGGTCTAACCGTGACGGTTTAATACTTTCGCCGATCTGTTTGTCTACTTCGTGTCGAAACTCTTTGAATTTATCAAAAGTTTTCGATCCGTGTTTCAAAAGAAACACATAACCATAACGCGATGCCACATCCGTAAAGGTTATGAAGTATTCATATCCACCTTTAGCCTAGCTAGACATGGGCCCACTTACGTCACTATGAACGAGGGCTAACAGATCGGTGGCACTTGCAATTTTACCAAGTAAAAAGTGTTTTAGGCACTTTGCCAAATAAACTAGATTCGTAGACATCATTTGAATAGAATCAAATCCGTCCTAGTATCCACTCTTCAAAAGTATGGATATACGAGTCTTGTTAATTGTGTCCAAGACAATAATGCCACAAATAAGTCTCATATGATTAAATCAGTTTGAGCTATCTGTTTGTCATGTTATACGTTTGAGATTTATTTATATTCAAAATATAAATACTATTATTCACATCTAATGTGTTTATCTCAATATCATCTTTATAAAATAAAACACTTTAGTGTTCTAGAATATAAAGGTATACCCGCAACGGGTTAAACCCTGATATAGAGATAATGTTTCTAGTCAAACTAGTTACATTGTAACAATTTCCTAATTTAAGTACACACCCGAATGCTAGTTCCTAAACTTAGGTTTCTACGGTTAAAACAGTGACTTTCGTCCCGTTTCTGATTCATAGATGAATATCAACTGAAGTCAGTCTCCTGCTTACCAGCAGATTTTGCACACCAGTACATATTTATGTACCACATCCAGTATCTAAAATCCAATTTTAATACTAGTAGTGAACATTTTTATAACAAACATATTTGAAGTCGGAACCTTGCACCATTTTCACTTCATTCATGTCTGCCTTATCCATACGGCAGTCACGCTTCCAGTGACCCCGTTTGCCACAGTTTAGGCAGACACCTTGGGATATGTCCTTTGTCTTCCCATAAGACTGTGATGATTTTTCCTTTGCCCATTTTCCACCCCCATAAGCTTTCGGCCAAGCCTTGGCCTTCTGGGATGTCGAAATAAGATGTGCATTGCGCTTCTTGCCTATTGCAAACTCTGGCTTTGTCTCCTTGAGTATAGCCATTAACTCTCCAAGAGTTATCTATTGCAATTTGTACTTCTAAGATCTAAGGATAGATCTATGAAGATCCTTCAATTTCAATATCATACTATAAGGATCTAATCCTTAGTTCTGACTAAGAAATTAAGGAGTCTTTGCGGCAAGCATAACAGATTAAGCACTAAAGTTATCATCACATGAATATTCCAAATATCATGTTCTACTATTTGCTCAACTCCGGGCTTAAGCTTGAGATGTCACTCTATCAAATAAAGTAACTTCTCGGTCCCCAGGACTATCCTGAGATTTTATTCTCAATCTGAAAATTAAAGCCGTTTAAAGACATTTTCTCCCAGGATTATGTTTTAAACACTAATCTTTCAAATATCTTGATTCCAATAGTCCAACTATCGAATCAACGATTTCAGGTACTATTGATTATAATGATTACTATAGTCTAACTATATAATCAACTATAATTTAATTGGTTAAATTCAATTATATTGATTACTATAATCCAATTATAAAATCAACTATTAATTGAATAGTTTGAATACAGTCCAACTGTTTAATTAAAACAACGATTAAATATTAGTCCAACTAATATATTAATTTATTTGACGAAAAATTGAAATGAGCGCGTATTGGCAAGTAACTAAACGAATATTGCAAATTTAATACTTTCCTCCCACTATTTTTTGGCGAGCCTCTAACCCTATGTGGAGTACTCGGGAAACCTTGTTTCCTAGTGGGCTAGGATCCCGTTAAATAACACACAATCTTGACTTTGGCCAACAAATTGTATGCTAATTAACTAGTTAGATCTCTAAGATCAATTGGATCCCATCCAATTCCTAGATCCAGTAGGTGGACATCCAAGTCCGAAACATATATCTTATATATGCCAATATATCCAATATATTCCCTAACCGTTTTCCTCTGAATCAACTAAGCCTTGGCTTTGGCACAACAAACTTAATGATCCCAATTAAGCGGAACCCATTGACCTTGGAAAGCTCTATAATCGATGTCGATGGATAAGAAGTGATCTTGACTTTGGCCAACAAATCACAACTTGGACAAGACACCGATATGGAACAAAGCCTGCATGATTCAAACACATCCGTGATGGAAAAAGGCCTTGACTTTGGCCAACAAACCAGTGCCAATCTCGGATCTTGAGTAAGAATCACTCAATGGAAGGAAAAACGCTTAATATGTTTTGAGGGTTTTTCGCGTAATTGGCAACCAATTAATTATCTTTGTTAAGGTCTCATCATCATACACCCTTAAACATGCATTCTAAAAACATAATAAGGCGCGTATAAATAAAATAATAATGATATACAGATAGATACTTAACACATTGTTCTTAGAACAAATCTCTCCTTTTCCTCTCTCCCGGTAGCACAATATTCACGTCTACCCAATTACATAACACTTCTAAAGAAACCTTATTTACATTGAGGGAAATAGGTGAGAAGAGAAATACAAAGAGTCAAGAGGTAATAGGCTGGACACACAGGTCCAATTAATAAATTCTAAATTTATTACAACAATTTCCAAAATTGCCCTCACCCATCTAATATCCATATGATATACATTATTCATACATCGCATCCATGTATTCACACAAAGCATGTTATCAATCAATCTAATCCAATTAATTAATCTGAAATTAATGACCATCCAATGTTCAAACAATAATTTGATTTTGCGCGAGTCCGACTCGTTTTAAGAATAAGTACTCAAAGTACGAATTCTTGAATTATATTAAACTACAACATTAAATCCAATTTAATTTGTATTTAATACTAATTCTATATTTAATTCTAAATTAAATAATTACACTTTTTAATGTGCCTTTACGACTTAGATTCTAAATCTAATCGTTACGGGTCTCAAAGCCCAATTAACATCCAATGTCAATTTTGTTGGTTATTATCTAGGTCCCAAGATCAAAAAAGCAATGAAAACATTGTGTGAACACATCAACGGAGGTAGCGGAATACTCACATCGATCGGTTGAGTCGATTTGAAGACGAATGAAGCCCAAAAAGCCCACTGTTTTTGGCGCCACTGGTAGCAGTTCACTGCCCTCCAAATCTGAAATTTGAGCTGCGAAACGGAGCTCCAAGCCTCGTCGAACGGATCCTAGCTCATGGGTGAACCTCCCTACCACCTTCGCAAGACTCGTAGTGTGCTAGCACTTGAGGTTTTTGCCACAAAAACCCAACTCTTGCTTCCCATTGCTCACGCCATTTTTGGCTTCAAAACCAGTCCACATTTTCTGTTTTGGGCGTGAGGAGAAGAGAGAAAAAGAGAGAGAAGAAAGTTGTGTAATGTGTTATTTGCATTTGAATTTCAAGTGTATCTTATACACTTTAGTGAATTTCAAATGAATTTCACTTGCATTTACCTTTAATTTGAATTCAAAAAGTCAAACAATAAAGGCAAACACTATGCACATCATGTCCATCACTATTCACATCAACTTTATTAAAGTGACATGTTGTCAAGTCACATCACTCAAAGTGACAAGTGATTTGACGCTTGATGCGACTAATGATTTGACGCTTGATGCGACTTGCAACGCCGCACTCGAATTCGAAATACGAATGCGCTCGCAATCACACTCGGGCTCGGGTTCGTTAATTCCAAATTAACGATTTTTCCGTAGCGTCGTAATTAAATGATTACGCCTAGCGAATTCACTATTCACGTCACTAACGAATTAATTCTAAATTAATTCGTTCGCCCGAATTAAAATCTAATTTTAATTCCGCGTCGAAATCTAATTTCATTTAATATATCGAATATATTAATTTACCGATTAATTCCAAATTAATCGTTATCTCTCTCTAGACGATATTTTATCCTAGATAAAATATCTCCGTAATTAATCCTAGATTAATTTTCTCTCTCTTCTATATAATCCCAGATTATTCAAGAGTGCGAGTTGTGCGTCATCGGTGGATTATCGGGAAGCGACCCATGAGATCCCCGGATAAGTTGGCAGTAAATACGGTCGTCGGTGTATCCGAATCATGTACGTACCAAGTACTACGTTCTACCGATTTACGAGACAAGGTCGACTCCTAGCAAAGCACCAAGTCTGCCCAATTCTCCGAAGGGTCTATCCAGAGCGAAGCTGTTTCCCGTACCATCGGTGAAACACGACCTCCTATCGCACTTGCATAAGTATCCAATACTTATATATATGAGAACTATGCCGTTGTGCCCTCACAACGCGCACAAGTGCAATACTAGCCTATTCCGCATTATCGATGTCCAGTCTCGATAATACTCCGGCTAGGGATATTTAATGATTAAACCTTCGGGGACTGATACTGTCTCATATCATTCTCAGTCCAGGAACTAATCACATGGACCTCTCTTCATTTATATATCTATGGTGATCTAATCACAAATGATGAGAGTGCAATTTCCTTGTCACATAGTTAATTTGCTACAACAACACAATGATCTGTGCAAATAGTGACGCTATGGGTCATTTTGTCCAACAATCTCCCACTTGGCACATAGCGAGTCACTCAAGTGTCCTACACCCGAACTATGTACGGTTCGCTCAAATTGCTGAGGAAAGATTTTCGTCAGCGGATTTGCTTGATTATTGTTTGACGCGATTTATACGATCATCACATCGCCATGATGTGTGATCCGAACGAATCAGATGATATAGAAGTATATATCTGGATCGTCGATGAGACCTTTAATTCCTTAGCATGTGCTGACGCCTAGCTCAGCTGCTAACAGAACTATATCTAATCTAATTAGATTTATTTTCGATCCAAATGGCTTCTATTGCTGCCTCAGCTGCAGCAATAATCCGCATTTGTTGTTTATTCGGCAACAGTTATCTTGCTCGGAATATTTCCAGCTCACTGTCCCAGTGTACAAACTTAATAGTACCGTATTATTTAATCGTTTGGAAACTTGCAGCAGTGATCCCAGTCACTTCAAGTTCTCCTTCTCCATAGTTTAAGACAAAATCTTTAGTTCTCTCAGATACTAACAGATGTTCTTAATGTTCAATCCAGTGACTATCACTTGGATTGACCTGATCGTGAATCCATATGCTCGAAGAGTATGAGACACCCTATCAAGTACATTTTAAATGTACAATTTCCCAGAGAGTGTTAACAACTCCAAATCTATCCCAGTAGATCTTTATTCCTTGAATAAAGGTTGTTACTCCCAGAATTCTACGGAGAATTTCTATGAAAGCCAAGCTTTCAACAATTGCTTTATGGGAATTTAACTGTCAGTGCGCTCTCCCACTAACCTCCTTATATACACAAGAATTATTTCGTTTTGAGTCAAATCATAAATCATTATGATTATTTCAAAACGAAAGTTCCAAGAACCTTATGCTTGCTTCAATCCAAACATGGATCGAATAACCCGCAAACCTTGTTTGTCGGTTATTCAAAATCGTCAGGATGTTGTAAACATCCTCCAAAAGGTTTCCTTTTTAGGAAGGCGATTTTGATCTACAACTGACACATTTCATAAATGAAATACGCAGTTATCAACAAGCATCTTCAAAATGGATTTACCATGGCAACAGGTAAAAGGTTGAACCGTTATTAACACAATGTTGATAACGATACCTTTCCGTCAAAAGCCCAGCTTTGTACGTTGGTATGTTGCCTTCCATGTATGTCTTCCTTGAAGACGTTTAATGTACCAATAGGCACAATGCCTTGTGGTACAACAACTAGTATCCAAAATAGTTGTTATACATGGAATCCATTTCGGATTCATGGCACTTTGCCAAAATAGGGAGTCGATACCTCGTATCACTTCCTCAAAACGTAGTCGGATAGTACACCTCCATAAGATTGACATCTTTATGGGGTGAGATCAGAAACCCATACCCTAGGTTGTTTTCTGACTCTATCCGATCTACTAGTTTCTTGTGTATTTGAAGATTAATGGTATAGATTCATCATAGATGAACTATTTGTGTTCCATTAAGGACTTCGTGCCTTGAACAGTATTACTCCGATTTTCATCGAGTATCACTATCCTCCCACTGACCACTGCATATCGGTATTCCTAACAGGAAAAACCGCATGGTGAGCAACAATCACATTGTTCTCATGTGAGATTTACAAGTACTATACTTAAGGTTTCCCTTAGGATAACCTATATTGGTACTTCTCCAATTTGGGTCTTTTAGTTTGGTATCATCCAAACGTTATGCCTGGCATACCCAAATTATCAGGAATGAGAAACCTCGTTTCTTCCCTGTTCATATCCTATATGACATCTGTCAAACAGATTTATATGGAACCTTATTCTAAACAGATTTATATCCTATATGACATAAACCTCGTTAAATATCAAGCGTTTATTTTCCTTCCATTGAGTGATTCTTGCTCAAGATCCGAGATTGGCAGGGGTTGTTGGCCAAAGTCAAGCCCTTGTCCGTCGAAGATGTGTTTAAATCACGAGGCTTTGTTCCATATCGGTGTCGTGTCCAAGTTGTGGTTTGTTGGCCAAAGTCAAGACCACTTCTTGTCCATTGACATTGATTACGAAGCTTCCATGTCAATGGGTCCGCGCTTGACTGGGATCACTGGGTTTGTTGTGCCAAAGCCAAGGCCTAGTTGATTCAGAGGAAAAAGGTTAGGGTATACATTCGATGTATAGGCATATATAAGATATATGTTTGGGACTTGGATGTCCACCTACTGGATCTAGGAGTTGGATGAGATCCAATTGATCTTCGAGATCTACCTAGTTAATTATCATACAATTTGTTGGCCAAAGTCAAGATTGTGTGATATTTAACGGGATCCTAGCCCACTAGGAAACACGGTTTCCCGAGTACTCGACAGAGGGTTAGAGGCTCGACGAAAAATAGTGGGAGGCAAGTATTGAACTTGCAACATTCGTTCGAATACTCGCTAAACGCGCTCATCTATATTTTACTCGTCATATTAAGTGATCATCCAATGTTCAAACAACGATTTGATTTTGTTCGAGTCAAACTCGTTTTTGCGAATAAGTACTTAAAGTACGAATTCATGAATTAAATTAAACTATATCATTAAATCTAATTTAACATGTATTTAATACTAATTCACTATTCAATTCCAAATTAAATATTACACTTTATTAATAAACCTTTTACGATTTAAATTCCAAATTTAATCATAACGCGTCTTAAAGACCGATTAACGTCCAACGTCAATTCAATTAAAGTCCAATGGGCTTTTAATTGATTTCATAAGGCGTGGACTTTTGGTCAACTCGGGTCAAACCGATAACCAAAGTCCAATCCGGGATTTACCCCATAAGCCCATAAATCAATCTTGGCCCATTAGGCCAATTGAACTTTAAAGGTTCATTAGTCGCATTTGGGCTTTATGGTTAAGGTTTTGGGCCCAATTGGATCCAATCCATTGGCCTAAACCCAACTTGATAAAAAATAAGCCCAATAGGCCCAAAATACAACATTAGAAGCCCAAATCCAATTTAAGCCTAAATAATTAAATTTCATGAATCCAATTCCGCAATTTAATTACCTAAAGTGCATTATATGATTAATCAACTAAATCAACATTTCCAAAACACCATATTAGTCCAATTAATCATGCTCATTATCATTATCATATGTCCAACATAAATGAAAAAATCAAACCCATTACATGCTTAAAGGTCTCGGCCAAGGGAGGGATTTCAATCCGATTGGTTTCAATCCAATCAAACCCACAATCGACATTAAACCAACATCCTAAATGATTCCATACACATCCAATGTTCATAAATCAAAAATCCAAGACATTAGGGCATTATACCATTCGGCCAAGTGAAGCAAATTGGGGATTTTTGTTCAATTCAAAATTCAATCTAATTGACTTCAAATTAACATCATCCAACATCATTACAACTCGTCCAATGAACCAAAATGAAAAAATTCCAAATTTCCAAAATGACTATCATATAATATCAAAAGCATAAACTAGATCATGGATTTTTAATCTAATATGCCCCTCCCACTAAATCATGCAATACTGTAATCCCAAAACGAATAAAATCTTTAATAATTAAATACAAATATTACTAATATTAAATACTAATATTGAAAAGTGGACCCGTGAATATATTTCGGCTCACAGCAGAGGCACGGTCTTGCCTGCGTATATTCATCAGGTAGACAACTCATTTGTCAATCATTCACTAATGACTCTTAAGTACCCGGTCCTGGCCGTTTCTCGTTGTCGCTGCGAAGGCAGGCCCACAAGGAGACGTACCAAGGTTAAACTCGCCAATGATAAACTCAAGTTACTTACGTAATCCTGACAGCTAGGGCACGTTCAGAATTCCGCTTTCGCTTGAATTTATCTAGTATCTGATATACATCCGGTATAAATAAATCTTATCGGCTACATCCTCACAGCAGAGGCACGGTCTCTTGGATGTAGTCACAAAGAGATATTCATAAACCGATATGACAAGACGGACCATATAACATGCATCAAATAACATAATTACATTTAAACCTTATTATAGGGATTTTCCGCTAAGTGTCATACACCCTAAATCTAACCAGTTTAGATTAATAAGCATGCATAAAGTCTAGAAAACATGATTAAACATTGATTCAATGAAGCTATCATATTAGGTGGCCTAGAATCAGACTCGCTCTGATACCATTTTGTAGGGGGTATTTAGGGGGTGAGTCCGGTAACGCAGCGGAAGCGGTGAAAATCCGATTTTCAGATTTCAAAATTTTTCTCGGATAAATTAAATAAACATATTTATTTAATATTCCAATAATCAAATTATGAAAATAAATTCAATAAAACATTTTAAGTGAATTTACCGAAATACCCTTGCTTTGTATTTTTGTCCGTTTTAGTCCGAAATTGATCCAATCAATTTTGAATGATTCTAAATCATTTCTAAGATGAACTTATGATGTTCAAAACATCAAAACACCAAAGCAACCAAAATCCCCAATTTTCCTTATCTTGGCCGAATGCACCATTTGGTGCCCAAGTTGACCATTTGGTCATTTCATGCTTCAAAACTCATCCAAATGAAATCCAATCAACATGAAACTTTGCATGCATCATATACACACCCAAATTCTCAACATATATGAAAACCCCCAAATTTGGAATTAGTTAAAAACCCTAATTTTTCAATTTCCTCAAATTGGACAAATTAGACCAAATACATTAAATCAATTACTTCAATCATCATTCTTCCATCCAATCCAAGTCTCAACACAATGAAACAACTCAAGATCAAATCTAGGTCATTTAAGAGTGGGTCAATAACTCTAGATTAGCAACATGGTTTCATAAACCTTAAAAGAATCATTACAACTACAATAGTCACAAGTTTCCTTCACCATACATGCTCAACACTTCTATCAAACTTCCACCAACAAAAACACAAAAAATAAAGAAAGAAATAATCTAAGAACATCACATGTTGAAGCCTTGAACCTAAGGAACATATTCCTCTCTAATAGTAAGTTGGAAAAACTTACTAAATTCCAAGCTATCTTTGATTTTGTCTTTCTTTTCTCAAGCTTCCTTTGCCTTTTTCAATGGAGTTA
This sequence comes from Zanthoxylum bungeanum, assembly GCA_019454045.1. Lineage (NCBI taxonomy): Eukaryota > Viridiplantae > Streptophyta > Magnoliopsida > Sapindales > Rutaceae > Zanthoxylum > Zanthoxylum bungeanum. Next base: position 90,922 of record SKCR01040290.1, on the reverse strand, counting down.
TTTTGATAAAGTGTATTAGGTTAAGTGTATCATGAAATGAAAATCAATATACTTGTTTCATTTGCCTTGGCCGAAAATGGCTAAGACAAAAACAAGGAAATTAATTTCAATTTCATTTCAAGTTCTTGGTCAACTTGCACAAATATTTATAAACAACTTTATTAGATATTTATTTTGGTCAACAAATGCAACTAATGTCATTTAATTTAAATATCCTAACATAAGATATTTATATTTTAATTAATTTAATCATTTAACAATTAAATAATTAATTAATTAATCAAATACAAATATATTAAATATATGTATAATATTTACATTAAATATTAAAAACATATATTCATTTAGGAAATAAGTCAAATAACTCATTTTGACTATTAATTAATGTGTATTTAAATTAATCAAGTATTAAATGTAAATACACAATAATTAAGAAATGACTATCTAGTCTCTTTAGCATGTATCTTGCGTTTAACATTAAACGACTTTATAAATAATCAATATTATTTATTTATGTTGCTCTAGTGCTCAACGAGTATGTTTCATTATTGAGACTCTCTAGGTTCAGGTATATCCGTCACAAAATCTAATTTCGTGTCCATAATCTATCCACCCGTAGATTATGACGATCACGGATAATCTCGCTGAACCATACAGGTCGAGGTCATCGCAAATGTATAATTCCTCCGTCACAGGTATCCGGATAAATCCCAGAGATATAGATGTAAACGTCAAATCTCTATCGGGATTATCCAGTCGACTATTCTATTAGCAATCTCAAAAGAATGTTTAGAACTAGCTTCTAAACTTTACCACGGGCCCATGGTTTTATCTGATTGCTAATCATATGGACTACCTATGCTCTGATACACAGAACTGACGGATCCTATCTTGATACACATAGGACACCCTGAGGATCTATCTACACCCAATGAACAGGCGGAGGTCTGATCTTAATAGATCGGTGACGTGACTGCCGTCTAAGTGTAGAAGATGTCTCATGTGCCCACAATGGCATCTCAAGTCTAAGAATCACAAAGACTACTCAACCCAAGAAGATTCTTATTGACGCTGGTGTACCATCCATTAAGAATCTTCGGTGAGTCGTTCAGTGTTTATCCGCTATAAACACCTACACGTCTATACTAGTCTCCAAGACTAATGGTTCATTGAGAAACCATTGGAATCATATATTCCAGTATACGACATGTACCGGTCTCAACGAGTTTACTATACTGACCAAGTAGTGTAAACCTTGACCAGGAACTGTCTGAGAATGACAACGTCATGATACTACTCAATGTCCGTTGCGACGCTTTTGCAACTGTATCATGACTAATCATTCTAGGGTCATTACGTCTTTACCATATAGAAATATAGATTATATTATAGAAACTACATATATTATTCATAATAATAATGTTTTACAGAAGTATTTAACAAAATACAACCGGGAATTGGCGCTCTGAGCACCAACCCCAACAAAATCTCCCACTTGCTCTAGTGCCAATATCGATTGTATCTAATACCCATCGACTCCACGTGTTTATCAAACAACTTCGGAGGTATGGCCTTCGTCAGCGGGTCTGCTACATTATCTTCACTCGGTACCTTGCACACGACAATATCCCCTCGCGACACGATCTCTCGAATGATGTGGTACTTGCGTTCCACATGCTTCGACTTCTGATGCGCCCTCGGTTCCTTTGCTTGCGCAATGGCTCCAGTATTATCACAGTATAACGGAATCGCATTCTCGATACTTGGGACAACTCCCAATTCTGTGATAAAGTTCTTTATCCACACAGCCTCTTTTGCAGCTTCAGAAGCTGCAATATATTCCGCCTCAGTGGTGGAATCAGCTGTCGATCCCTGTTTGGAACTCTTCCAACAAACTGCACCTCCGTTAAGGGTAAAGACAAATCCAGATGTAGACTTTCTATCATCGGGATCCGATTGGAAATCGGAGTCTGTATACCCATTAACCTGCAGTTCGTTTCCTCCAATATAATCAACTTATCCTTAGTACCTTTAAGATACTTTAGGATATGTTTAATGGCCATCCAATGGTCATTACCTGGATTGGACTGATATCGACTAGTTACGCTAACAGCGAAACTGATATCAGGCCTCGTACATAACATGGCATACATTATGCTACCCAAACACGAAGCATAAGGTTGGTTAGACATTCTAACCTTCTCATCTTCTGTTTGTGGACACATCTTCTTAGAAAGATGAATCCCATGTCTGAACGGTATGTTTGCTGTCTTACAGTTACCAAAGCTATACCGTTCCAAGATCTTATCTACGTACGTTGATTGGGATAACCCAATCAGCCTCCTTTGTCTATCTCTATAGAGTTTTATCCCTAAAACATAGGAAGCTTCTCCCAGGTCCTTCATGGAGAAATTCTTACAGAGGTACGCTTTGACGCTTTGCAACATACCTAAATCATTCCCAATGATTAGGATGTCATCAACATATAGGACTAAAAATACGACCATGCTCCCACTGGCCTTCTGATACACACAGGATTCTTCCGAATTCTTGAGAAAACCAGACGATCTAATAATCTCATCGAATCGAAGATTCCAACTTCGTGAAGCTTGTTTAAGTCCATAAATGGACTTCTTAAGCTTACATACCATACCCGAGGTTTCGCTGGATGTGAAACCTTCCGGCTGTTCCATATAGATTTCTTTCAAGAAATCCATTTAGAAAAGCCGTTTTGACATCCATTTGCCAAATCTCGTAGTCATGATACGCAGCTATAGAAAGCAAAATCCGGATAGACTTAAGCATTGCTACCGGCGAAAAAGTTTCATCGTAGTCGACGCCAGGTCGCTGCGTGTAACCTTTTGCTACCAGTCGGGCCTTGTAAGTTTCAACCTTACCGTCAGGCCCGCGCTTCCTCTTGTAAACCCATTTACAACCGATAGGAACAATTCCTTCGGGAAGCGGAATCAAGTCCCAAACTTGATTTTCATGCATTGAGTCTATCTCGGATTTCATGGCACTTTGCCATTTCACGGAGTCGATGTCCAACATCGATTCTCTATAGGTGAAAGGATCTGTCTCTTCAACTAAGAGAACATCCAGACTTTTCTTGTATCAAATACAAGCGTTCAGGAGGTCTAGATACCCTTTCCGACCTACGGAGTGTGTGTGTTGAAGGTCCTTCATCTACTTGAACTTCAGGTTCCTCCGTTGGTTCGTTGTTTTCAGGTTGGACTTCATCAAGCTCAACCTGTCTATGATCACCACCTTCTGACAAAAATTCTACTTCTAGAAATTTTGCGAAGCGAGCTACGAACACATTTCGATGCTCGGTATCATAGAACAGATATCCCCTCGTGTTCGAGGGATATCCAACAAACCTAAACTTTTGCCCTCGAGGCGAAAGCTTACTTTGCTGAGTTACCCTGACATAGGCAGGACAACCCCAAACCTTAATATAATTAAGATTCGGTCTCCTACCGAACCATATCTGATACGGTGTCGTAGGAACAGCCTTTGAAGGAATCTTATTCAAAAGATGTGCGGCTGTTAAGAGACAGTAGCCCCATAAGTAATAGGGCAAATCTGTGAAACTCAACATCGATCGGACCATATCCAATAAAGTCCGATTTCTCCTTTCAGATACACCATTGTGCTGTGGTGTACCTGGAGGAGTATATTGAGCGAGAATCCCATTCTCCTTCATATAATCCATGAACTCACCACTCATATATTCACCGCCTCGATCTGATCGAAGGCATTTAATATATTTACCAGTTTGTTTTTCTACTTCATTTCGGAACTCTTTGAACTTTTCAAAGGTTTCCGATTTATGTCGCATCAAATACACATAACCGTACCGTGATAAATCATCGGTAAAGGTAACGAAGTACGAATAACCACTGTGAGCAGTTTGACTTAGTGGACCACATACATCAGAATGTACGAGTTCCAGTAAGTTAGTGGCGCGGTGTCCAACACCAGAAAATGGGGCTTTGGTCATCTTACCCTGAATACAGGATTCACAAGTTGGATAGGATTCAATGGTAAGATCTGATATCAAACCATTCCTAACCAATTGGGTAAGGCGTTTAACGCCAATGTGACCAAGTCTCATATGCCAAAGTTCAGTATTATTAATTACAGGTAAACTACGTTTATTAACTCCAGTATTTAATATATCTTTTGAAGTTTGCAATGTATAATGACCATGCTGGTTTGGACAACTAAGGATCTGAATATTATTTTTATCATATAAATACAAAGAACTATTCTTAATATTAATACAAAAGCCTTCTGTATCTAATACAAAAAGTGATATAATATTAGCGACACATCCCGGTACAAAATGACAGTCATTTAACAAAAGTGTCCCATTGGCAATGAGATCTCGCATACTCCCACTGCAACTGCATCCAAAGAGTCTCCACTCCCGAATCGCAACTGCATCTCTCCAGGCTTCAGTTCCTACTTTCCTTCAGCACCTGCAACGAATTGCAAATGTGAATGGGACAAGCAAAATCTAAAATCCAGCTGGATGTAACGGCTTCACAAGCCAAAGATAAATCAATAACTGGAAAAATAAAAAAGTACTGATGTAGAAGCTCTGTCTCTCCTCACTTGGGCAATGTAATCAGGACAGTTCCTTTTCCAGTGCCCAACTTTGCCGCAGTGGTGGCATTTGTCTTCAGAAGCCCTTTTGGGCTTTGCAATCTTCGCCTGTTGTTGAGGACCAAAAGCTTCTTCTTCTTCTTGCCTTTCTTGTTCTTTCCCTTGGACCATCCTTGGGAAGAAGCCGAAAGAGAAGTAGTTCTAGGAGGGCGAGTCGGTACTCCCTTCTTAAGGTCCTCTTCTGCTGTGAGCAACATCCTATGTAGCTCCTGGTAGGTACAGACAGTCCCGTGCATGTTGAAGTACATCACGAACTGGCGAAATGAAGCTGGCAGTGAACCAAGAATGACACTCCTACCGAGAATGTCATTCAAGATGAGATTATGTTGCCTCAATTGATCGATCAAATCGATCATCTGAAGAACATGTGGGCTGACACTCTGCCCCTCATCCAGACGCGCATGGAACAGTTCCATGGCGACTTTGTGAAAAAAATCACTGTTCCTGGTTCTCAAACGATTGTCTCAATCGCGTCATCATACTATAGGAATCTAACATACCATAGTACTGTTGCTTGAGTTTCGGAGACAGTGAACTAAGGATGTATGATTTAACCTTAAATCATCATCCTTCCAAGTTTCAAAAACTTGGCGTTCCTCCTCCGAAGCATCCTCACCCACTGCAAGGGGCAACAGACCCTCAAGAACATAACCCAGCTTTTCGGAATCGAGGACAATCCTCAAATCCAATTCCCAGTCTGCAAAGTTCTCAGCGCCTTTCAGTTTGTTCGCATCAAGCATACGCGCAAACTGATTTGTGGATTGTCCCGCCATCGCCAATCTATCATATAGATCACGAAAAACGGTTAGCAGAAATAAAGCAGTTTCATATAATATCAAAAGCATAAACTAGATCATGGATTTTTAATCTAATATGCCCCTCCCACTAAATCATGCAATACTGTAATCCCAAAACAGAATACAAATATTTAATAATTAAATTAAATACTAATAGTGAAAAGTGGATCCCGTGAATATATTTCGGCTCACAGCAGAGGCACGGTCTCGCCTACGTATATTCATCAGGTAGACAACTCATTTGTCAATCATTCACTAATGACTCCTAAGTACCGGTCCTGGCCGTTTCTCGTTGTCGCTGCGAAGGCAGGCCCACAAGGAGACGTACCAAGGTTAAACTCGTCAATGATAAACTCAAGTTACGTTACTTAATCCTGACAGCTAGGGCACGTTCAGAATTCCGCTTTCGCTTGAATTTATAGTATCTGATATACATCCGGTATAAATAAATCTTTATCGGCTACATCCTCACAGCAGAGGCACGGTCTCGGATGTAGTCACAAAGAGATATTCATAAACCGTATTGACAAGACGGACCATATAACATGCATCAATACATAATTACATTTAAACCTTATTATTAGGGATTTTCCGCTAAGTGTCATACACCCTAAATCTAACCAGTTTAGATCCTAATAAGCATGCATAAAGTCAAGAAAACATGATTAAACATTGATTCAATGAAGGCTAATCATTTAGGTGGCCTAGAATCAGACTCGCTTGATACCATTTTGTAGGGGTTATTTAGGGGGTGAGTCCGGTAACGCAGCGGAAGCGGTGAAAATCCTATTTTCAGATTTCAAAACTTTTTCTCGGATAAATTAAATAAACATATTTATTTAATATTCAATAATCAAATTATGAAAATAAATTCAATAAAACAATTTTAAGTGAATTTACCGAAATACCCTTGCTTTGTATTTTTGTCCGTTTTAGTCCGAAATTGATCCAATCAATTTTGAATGATTCTAAATCATTTCTAAGATGAACTTATGATGTTCAAAACATCAAAACACCAAAGCAACCAATCCCAATTTTCCTTATCTTGGCCGAAGCACCATTTGGTGCCCAAGTTGACCATTTGGTCATTTCATGCTTCAAAACTCATCCAAATGAAATCCAATCAACATGAAACTTTGCGCATCATATACACACAAAATGCTCAACATATATGAAAACACCCAAATTTGGAATTAGTTAAAAACCCTAATTTTTAATTCCTCAAATTGGACAAATTAGACCAAATACATTAAATCAATTACTTCTATCATCATTCTTCCATCCAATCCAAGTCTCAACACAATGAAACAACTCAAGATAAAATCTAGGTCATTTAAGAGTGGGTCAATAACTCTAGATTAGCAACATGGTTTCATAAACCTTAAAAGAATCATTACAACTACAATAGTCACAAGTTTCCTTCACCATACATGCTCAACACTTCTATCGAACTTCCACCAACAAAAACACAAAGAAATAAAGAAAGAAATAATCTAAGAACATCACATGTTGAAGCCTTGAACCTAAGGAACATATTCCTCTCTAATAGTAAGTTGGAAAAACTTACTAAATTCCAAGCTATCTTGATTTTGTCTTTCTTTTCTCAAGCTTCCTTTGCCTTTTTCAATGGATTTTATTTGATAAAGTGTATTAGGTTAAGTGTATCATGAAATGAAAATCAATTTATACTTGTTTCATTTGGCCTTGGCCGAAAATGGCTAAGACAAAAACAAGGAAATTAATTTCAATTCATTTCAAGTTTCATTTGGTCAACTTGCACAAATATCTTATAAACAACTTTATTAGATATTTATTTTGGTCAACAAATGAAACTAAGTCATTACTTAAATATCCTAACATAAGATATTTATATTTTAATTAATTTAATCATTTAACAATTAAATAATTAATTAATTAATCAAATACAAATATATTAAATATATGTATAATATTTACATTAAATATTAAAAACATATATTCATTTAGGAAATAAGTCAAATAACTCATTTTGACTATTAATTAATGTGTATTTAAATTAATCAAGTATTAAATGTAAATAAACAATAATTAAGGAAATGACTATCTAGTCTCTTTAGCATGTATCTTGCGTTTAACTATTAAACGACTTTATAAATAATCAATATTATTTATTTATGTTGCTCTAGTGCTCAACGAGTATGTTTCATTATTGAGACTCTCTAGGTTCAGGTATATCCGTCACAAAATCTAATTTCGTGTCCATAATCTATCCACCCGTAGATTATGACGATCACGGATAATCTCGCTGAACCATACAGGTCGTCAAATCGCAAAATAATTTCCTCCGTCACAGGTATCCGGATAAATCCCAGAGATATAGATGTAAACGTCAAATCTCTATCGGGATTATCCAGTCGACTAAAATATTAGCAATCTCAAAAGAATGTTAGAACTAGCTTCTAAACTTTACCACGGGCCCATGGTTTTATCTGATTGGTAATCATATGGACTACCTATGCTCTGATACATAGAACTGACGGAACCTATCTTGATACACATAGGACACCCTGAGGATTATCTACAACCCAACGAACAGGCGGAGGTCTGATCTTAATAGATCGGTGACGTGACTGCCGTCTAAGTGTAGAAGATTCTCATGCGCCCACAATGGCATCTCAAGTCTAAGAATCACAAGTGCTACTCAACCCAAGAAGATTCTTATTGACGCTGGTGTACCATCCATTAAGAATCTTCGGTGAGTCGTTCAGTGTTTATCCGCTATAAACCTACACTCTGTCAGTTCCATGTTTAGTTCTCGTTGAAAACGAGTGAAGTTTGCTGATTTGTTTAACGTGTCCTACCCATGCTTAGTACCAACAACCTACACCTAGTCTTCTACAACTAATGGTTCATTGAGAAACCATTGGAATCATATATTCAGTATACGCAATGTAACCGGTCTCAACGGGTTTACTATACTGGACCAAGTAGTGTAAACCTTGACAGGACTGTCTGAGAATGACAACGTCATGATACTACTCAATGTCCGTTGCGACGCTTTTGCAATGTATCATGACTAATCATTATCGGTCATTACGTCTTTACCATATAGAAATATAGATTAATATTATAGAAACTGCAATATTATTCATAATACTAATGTTTTACAGAAGTATTTAACAGAAATACAACCGGGAATTGGCGCTCTGAGCACCAACCCCAACACTCCAAGCCTCGTCGAAACGGATCCCGGCTCATGGGTGAACCTCCCTACCACCTTCGCAGACTCGTAGTGTGCTAGCACTTGCGGTTTTTGCCACAAAAACCCAACTCTTGCTTCCCATTGCTCACGCCATTTTTGCTTCAAAACCAGTCCACATTTCTGTTTTGGGCATGAGGAGAAGAGAGAAAAAGAGAGAGAAGAAAGTTGTGTAATGTGTTTTTTGCATTTGAATTTCAAGTGTATCTTATACACTTTAGTGAATTTCAAATGAATTTCACTTGCATTTACCTAATTTGAATTCAAAAAGTCAACAATAAAGGCAAACACTATGCATATCATGTCCATCACTATTCACATCAACTTTATTAAAGTGACATGTTGTCAAGTCACATCACTCAAAGTGACAAGTGATTTGACGCTTGATGCGACTAATGATTTGACGCTTGATGCGACTTGCGACGCCGCACTCGAATTCGAAATAGAATGCGCTCGCAATCACACTCGGGCTCGGGTTCGTTAATTCCAAATTAACGATTTTTCATAGCGTCGTAATTAAATGATTACGCCTAGCGAATTCACTATTCACGTCGCTAACGAATTAATTCTAAATTAATTCGTTCGCCCGAATTAAAATCTAATTTTAATTCCGCGTCGAAATCTAATTTCATTTAATATATCGAATATATTAATTTACCGATTAATTCTAATTAATCGTTATCTCTCTCTAGACGATATTTTATCCTAGATAAAATATCTCCGTAATTAATCCTAGATTAATTTCTCCCTCTTCTATATAATCCCAGATTATTCAAGAGTGCGAGTTGTGCGTCATCGGTGGATTATCGGGAAGCGACCCATGAGATCCCCGGATAAGTTGGCAGTAAATACGGTCGTCGGTGTATCCGAATCATGTACGTACCAAGTACTACGTTCTACCGATTTACGGACAAGGTCGACTCCTAGCAAAGCACCAAGTCTGCCCAATTCTCCGGACATATCCATTTAGAATATTAAGATCTGTATCAAGCGTAGTATACGATTGTATTGTGCCTATCGGCCCAGATCGGATAGCACGTGCTAGGGCTGGGGCTGGATAAGTGTCTTACCCCATCCGAAGCACATATCGGATGCCTGGTAACATAGTCTCTATAATCGGATATTCATGACCTGGTCACAATATCCCGATTGGTTGCGAAACACTCAAGAGCACTAGTACCGTATCCTGCGTGACATCATCTCCAATATGACTGAAGTGATACTTCCGTCTTGACATCACACCCAATACACTACGACTCTCTGATAAACCCAGAAGTGGTGTACGCAGAACCGGTTAAAGCCCTGTACCACCAAGACCAAAGTCTATCGATTATCGTAAGTATTAGCGATGTAAGTCTCAGGTTAAGACTATACACACCTACCTTGATTTCGGCCTCCCATAGACACATAGTCATAATACCAATGGGATTCCGAAGGGTCTATCCAGAGCGAAGCTGTTTCCCGTACCATCGGTGAAACACGACCTCCTATCGCACTTGCATAAGTATCCAATACTTATATATATGAGAACTATGCCGTTGTGCCCTCACAACGCGCACAAGTGCAATACTAGCCTATTCCGCATTATCGATGTCCAGTCTCGATAATACTCCGGCTAGGGATATTTAATGATTAAACCTTCGGGGACTGATACTGTCTCATATCATTCTCAGTCCAGGAACTAATCACAGGGACCTCTCTTCATTTATATATCTATGGTGATCTAATCACAAATGATGAGAGTGCAATTTCCTTGTCACATAGTTAATTTGCTACAACAACACAATGATCTGTGCAAATAGTGACGCTATGGGTCATTTTGTCCAACAAATTTAATTAAAGTCCAATGGGCTTTTAATTAATTTCTTAAGGCATGGACTTTTGGTCAATATGGGTCAAACCCAAATACCAAAGGCCATTTAAGGAATCACCCTTATTTTCCAAGAAACCAATTTAGGCTCATTAGGCCCAATTAAAATTAAAGGTTCATTAGTTATATTTGGACTTTATGGTTATGGTTTTGGGCCCAATTGGATCCAACCAATTAGCCTAAACCAAACTTGGCCCAACCAAGCCCATTAAGCTCAAATACAACTTTTCAAGCCCAATTCCAAAATAAGCCTAATTAATTAAATTATAAAATTCCAAATTTCATAATTAATCAATCTAAAGTGTATAGCCATAATTAATTAACCAAATTAATATTTCCAAAACACCAATTTACTCAATTAATTATGCTTATCATCATCAATTTATGTCCAACACAATTGAATCAAAAATCAATCATTTTCCATGCTACTAGTCACGACATTTAGGGATTTTATTGTCCGATTCCAAATTCAATCCAATTAAATCCTAAATTAACATTTCCCAAGTCATTCAAACTCATCCAATGATTCAAAAAACAAAAATACCATGACAGTAGGGCACCTCCACATTCGGCAAAGCCAAACATTTGGGGAAAAATTGATCCAATCCAATTTTCATCAAATTGATCATGTATAACACTATGTTATCATCATTCAAGTATATATCAACAATCAATTTCATCAAAACATGCTCAAATCAATTTTACCCAATTTTACCCTAATTTCAATTTCATGCTTAAACAAGGCTCAGATACCATTGTTAGGTTTCTAGGTTAGTCTCAAGATCATTCAAGCATAGAAATCATGTGAATACTCATAAGAAGTATGGCAGAATCATACTTACAAAGATCGACTTTTGCGATGCGAGGAACAATAAAAATTCTTCACCATTTCCTCCAATGAAGCTCACGGCAATGGCCCCCTTTTGTGCTCCAATTATGTTCTTCAAGCTCCAAGCTTTAAGTGTGCATTCCATGCTCATAGATGGGTTTCCCTATCACATTCGTAAGACTCCTAAAGTGAGCTAGCACTTTGATTTTGAAGCAATATCAAGAAGAAAATGAGCCATAGGCTCATGGCAATTTGAGAGGAAAAAGGAAGAAAGTCACGCCCAAGGCTAGAAAGAAAGGAGAGAATGAGTTGTAAAAGATGTCTATTGATTTTCAAAAAAATCAAAATAACATATACCAAAAATCTAATTTTAGGTAAAAGTCAAACACCTTTCACAAAGTGTGTTTTACAAGTCTTCTCTAACAACTCACCAAAACCCATCACTTTAAAGTTAACTAAAGTGACAAGTGATGTGACTTGTGAAGTGACATGTGGGCCCTATTTGATTCAAAATCCGAGTGGGCCCGTAAACACTCCCGGGCTCGGGTTCGCTAATTCCGAATTAACGAATTTTCCATTGCGGTGTAATTAAATCAAATTTAATTAAATAATTTTGCCTAGCAAAATTACTATTCACGTCGCTGACAAATTAATTCTAAATTAACTCATTTGCCCGAATTAAAATCTAATTTTAATTCTGCGTCGAAATCCAATTTCGTATAATATATCGAATATATTATTTTATCGATTAATTCCAAATTAATCGATCTCTCTCTTTTATATAATATTTTATCCCAGATAAAATATCTCCGTAATTAATCCCAGATTAATTTTCTCTCTCTTATAATTAATCCCAGATTAATTAAGTGCGATTCATACATCATCGGTGAATCTTCGGGAAGCGACCCATGAGATCCCTGGTTATGTTGGCAGTAAATCCGGTCATCATACTATCCGAACACGTACGTACCTAGTACTACGTTTTTACCGATTTACAAGACATGATTGGCTTCTAGCAAAGCACCGTGCCTACCCAATTCTCCAGAAATATTCTTAAAGGAATATATAATCTTTACCAGGCGTAGTATATGTAGTATTGCGTATTTCGATCCAGTATCGGATGTCACGTGCTAGGCCTGGGGCTGGAATTGTGTCTGCCCCGTACGAAGCACATATCGGATCTCTGGTAACTAGTCTCTATAATCGGATAAACATGACCTAGTCATAATATCTCGATAGCTGCAGCATATAAGAGCACCAGTTCCGTATCCTACGTGATCATCATCTCCACTATGACTGGAGTGATACTTCCGTCTTGACATCACACCCAATACACTACGATTCTCAATATACCCAGAAGAGGCGTACACAGAACCTGTTAAAGCCCTGGACGACCAAAACCAAAGTATATTGATTGTCGCAAGTATTAGCGGTGCAAGTCTCAGGTTAAGACCAAATACACCTACCCTGATTCGGACTTCCATAGACACATAGTCATACTACCAATGGAATTCCGAGGGGTCTATCCAGAAAGAAGTTGTTTCCGTACCATCGGTAAACACAACATCCTATTACACTTGCATGAGTATCCTATACCCAAATATATGAGAACTATGTCGTTATGCTCCCACAACGCACACAAGTGTAATACTAGTCTATTTCGCATTATCGATGTCCAATCTCGATAATACTACGACTAAGGATATTTAATGATTAAACCTTCGTGGATTGATACTATCTCATATCATCTCAATCCGGAACTAATCATAAGGACCTTTTATCATTTATACATCTTGGTAATCTAATTACAAATGATAAAAGAGCAATTTCATTTGTCACATAGTTAATTTGTACAACAACACCATGATCTGTACAAATAGTGATGCTATGGGTCATAATTGTCCAACATTTATACCTGAATCTAGAGAGTTTCACTAATGAAATATACTCGTAGAGCACTAGGGCAACTTTTATGAATAATGGTGATTATTTATAAATCGTTTAAACGTTAAACGAAAAATACATGCAAACGGGCCGAACCGTCATTTCCTAATTAATGTGTATTTATATTTAATATATGATACTATTAAATACACATTAATAAATTTTCTATTAAAGGTATTTCACATATATCATTAATATATGTATTTGAGATATTTAAAGTAAATATAATACATATATTTGAGATATTTGTATTTAATTAATTATTTAATTATTTAATTGTTAAATGATTAATATAATTAAAATATAAATATGTTACCAAATGATAAAGTTAGGAAATGATTATAAGTGTTTATTATTGACTTTAAAGTAAAGGAAATGATAGTCAAATTGGATTTGACTTCTTTGATATTTGTTTAAAGTGTTTAAAATTGAAATATATTTTTTCCTTTAATTTGAGTGTAATTTTCGGCCATATACCTAAATAAATATAATTGTTATTTTTTTTGAGTTGCTTTTGTTGACTTGTTGAATTTTCATTAAAGATGTAATGATCAAATTAACAAGTTGATAAAGTAACTTTAAATGAAACAAAAACTAAATATCTAGATATTTATATTACCAAATTCAGCCAAGGCTATTTTTTGTGGAGTATATATTGTTTTGTTTCATTTTTAGGGTTTAAGAAGTTCATTAGATACCAATTAAAACATAAAAGAAGATGAGAGAAAAGCTTGAAGGCCTAAAGAAGAAAGCTTAGAAAAATCATGTTTTTGTAAGTTTTTCTTCAAAGTCTTCAATATGAAATATGTTTCTAACATGATTAGCTTCATTTTGAGATGCTTTGATGTTATCTCTACTCTTATAGTTTGTTTTTTTTATGGTTGTGATCTTGAATGAAAGATTGATGCATGTAAGTAAGCTTTAAATGGTTTCAAAGCTTCACTTTTATTTTTTTAGAAAATCAAGTTGTCATTCTAGAGTTGGTAAGCCACTCCTTGGTGACCTAGAATTTTTCTAGAGTTGTTTCAAAGTGGTGAGTCTTTATTGGTGAAGTATTGAATGAATTAAAGTGTTGGATTTTGTAAATTTGGTGAAATTGGACAATTTGATGAAATTGAAAAATTAGGGTTCATAACCTACTCCAAATTTGGGTTTTTTCATATAGTTGATGTATTATGGTATGAATATGATGCATGTAAAATTTTAGGTTGATTGGATTTGATCTTGGCATGTTTTGAACTAAAAGGGACCAAATTGCAATTAATTGAAAATTTTGGGTGGCTCACGGCATTAGCTCAAAAATTGGGGATTTTTGTGAAATCTGATTTTTATGCATTAGATGTGTTGAAAAACATTTTAGAAATGATTTAGAATCATCCAAAATTATATTTGACAACTTTTGGATTAAAATGATCCATTTACAAAGTTTTGGGCAATTCGGTAATTACCAAGAAATTTGATTTCTTGTGTAATTTTTCAGAATTTGATAATTGGATAATTAAATAAATAAGTTTATTTAATTGATCCGAGAAAAATTTTTGAAAGCGGAAAATTTTGATTTTCCGCGATTCCGTTGCGTTACCGATATTCCCCCTTAAAACCCCTACACTTAGATCTTCTGAACTTATCCGGAGTTACTCAATTACTCTCGTAATATTATATTTATGTCGTATCCATAGTTACGGTCATCAACGCTCAGTCGAGCGAGAAACCCAATTTCACCAGAAACCCGCTTTATCTACATGATCGATCTAATCTAATCCGTTCTCACTCGGATTCTACGACAAGCTCATATTCAACATACTAAAACTCAAACAATTCATTCTATATCATTACATTACTCTATGAAACTGTTGGATGCATCCGAACATTTAACACAAAACTTGAAATTTACGAATCTCTACTGGGAGGTCTTACTGAGATTCGACAGAATTTCGATCGGAGTTACTGTTCATCATGGGTCACTATTCATTCGAATCTTCTTCTCTCGATTCACGTGAAACCAAGCGTCATTCCGCAAAACCGACATCGCAGCCTTGTAGTACTCTTCGAGGGCTTCGATTTGACGAGTGACTCGGGTCGTGAAACGAAGCGAGGAACCGGGATCGACTAATCCATTGTCGCGCATCACTCTCCTTCTCGTTGCTATTTTCGGCTTTTTCTACACCGTCGTCGGCCACCGTCGGATGCGTGGTGGCCGGACGCTCCCCTTGCGCCGGTGTGCTGGCCGGTAGTGGCCGGCTGGCCACCGACGTAGCCATAAACTAGAAGCTCGAATTTGGGGGGTGGGGGCAACTTGGAGACTTTGGGAAGTGATGCCATTTTGGCAATTTCTGGAAACCATGGGTTTTTATAGACAATTTTGAAAAATTACATTCTGGCCCCTGAAAATTTCAATGAGATCCCTGTTATGGAACTTTCTAGAATTTCATATTTTTGAAGCCCTTCTGATACAAACTTTAAGCGTATAATAAAAATCGCGTAACTGATTTTTGAGACGATGCATCTTTTAACACGACAAATCTTCACTTTATATTATTCTGACCCATATATCATCGCTTGAACTCTTATTCTTCATTATCATCATGTTCCGAGACTCTAACTTCAGTCCGAGAACCTTCCAAAACTGTCCCGAAAATCTAGGATGTTACAGCAGGTTCCATCACAACTTGGAACACTTTAGCCACCAAATTCATTACAAAGTACTTTCCACCAGCCAGAACTGTGAAGTTGAGGAATGACATCACATCCTTTGTGCAACATGGTTCAGAATCTCTCTACAAATCTTGGGAAAGGTACAAAGATTTGCTCAGAAAATGTCCTCACCATGAGATTGCAAAGTGGCTACAAGTCCAAACTTTCTATAATGGACTTTCTAGACTGATGGAAACCACAATTGAAGTGGCTGCTGGAGGAGCTTTAATGGAAAAATGAGAAGATCAGACTTGGCACCTAATTGAAGAAATGGCAAAAAAAAAAAAATTCTTTGTGGCCAACTAAAAGGAGCATGATCCAAAGAATTGCTAGAATCCACAGAGTTGGGGCCAACACAACAATGAATGCTAAGCTGGAGAAAATGTGCAAATGCCTGGAAATGCTTAGCACACAAGTTGAAAATATCACCGGAGCCATGAATTAACCATGTGGAGAAGCACCAGAGGTAAACCAACAAGAAGAGGCGGTGAATTATGTCAACAATTTCAACAGACAGGGGAACAATCCATGTTCTAACACCTACAACCCAGGATGGAGGAATCATCCCAATTTCACAGGGAGTAACAATTCAGGGCAAAGGAACAATCCACCACCTAGATTCCAACAGCAGAACAGAGGCCAGGAGCATGAAAAAGAACCAGGATTAGCGGAAGTGCCAACTCAGTTAAAAAAATATGATGCTATATTTCAAAGCCAATCTGGTTCTATTAAAGTACTGGAAAATCAAATTGGACAACTGGCCAATGCTCAGAGTTACAGACCTCCAGGAAACCTTCCCAGCAATACAGAACCAAATCCAAGGAACTGAGGGAAGGAGCAATGCCAAGCCATTACTTTGAAAAGCAGTACTGAAATCAACAAAGATGTTGAAGTCAAAGCATCCATTGAAGAAGTTCCAAAAGAAGCAGTTCCGCAGATAGAGGAAAAATAAGCAAAGGAAAATGAAGAAAGAATCACTCTACCTCCACCTTTTCCACAGCGTCTCCAGAAAAAAAAACTGGACAAGTAGTTTGCTCGTTTCTTGTAGGTCTTCAAAAAGCTGCATATCAATATTCTATTTACAGAAGTGTTGGAAGAATTGCCAGTTATGTCAAATTCATGAAAGACATTTTGTCACGAAAGAAGAGATTAGGAGATTACGAGATAATAGCATTGCAGAAGAATGCAACGCCATCATTCAGAGGAAACTTCCCCCAAAATTGAAAGATCCTAGCAGTTTTACTGTCCCATGCACCATTGGAGAACATTATATCGGTAAAACTTTATGTGATTTAGGAGCTAGTGTTAATTTGATGCCTTTTCGATTTACAGGAAACTGTATATTGGAGAAACAATGCCCACCTCAGTCTCTGTTGGAAAATTATGACCCATAGCATCACTATTTATAAAAGACATTGTGGTTTTTGTACAAATGAACTATGTGACAAAGGAAATTTCTATTTTATCATTTTGTAATTAGATTACTTTGATATATAAATGATAAAAGTCCTTATGATTAGTTCCAGATTAATAAGATATAAGACAATATTAATCCACGAACGGTTTAATCATTAAATATCAATAGTCCTAGTATTATCGAGACTGGAAATCGATAATGCGGAATAGACTAGTATTACACTTGCGCGCGTTATGGAAGCTTAACTACATAGTTCTCATATATTTAAGTATATGATACTTATGCAAGTATGATAAGAGGTTCTTTTAGCCGTTGGACCGGGAACTGCTTCGCTCGGGATAGACCCCTCGGAATCCCATTGGTAGTATGACTATGTGTCTATGGGAATCCGCTTCAGGGTAGGTGTATTTGGTCTTGACCTGAGACTTGCATCGCTAATACTTGCGACAATCAGTATGCTTTGGTTTGGTCGTCCGGGGCTTTAAGAGGTTCTGTGTATGCCTCTTTTGGGTTTACTGAGAATCGTAGTGTATTGGGTGTGATGTCAAGATGGAAGTATCACTTCAATCACATGGAGAAGATGATCACGCAGGGATACATAACTAGTACTCTAATATGTTGCAGCTATCAGGATAATATGACTAGGTCATGATTATCCGATTACAGAGACTAGTTGCTTGTGATCCGATATTTGCTTCGTACGGGGCAGACACAATTCCAGCCCTAGGCTTAGCATATGACATCTGATACTGGATTGTAATACACAATACATAGTATACTATCCCTGATATAGATTATACATTATTTATTGAATATTTCTGGAGAATTGGGTAGGCACGGTGCTTTGCTAGAAGCCAACCATGTCTTGTAAATCGGTTAAAACGTGATATGAGGTACACACGTGTTCGGATAAGATGATCACATGGAGAAGATGATCACGCAGGGATACATAACTAGTACTCTAATATGTTGCAGCTATCAGGATAATATGACTAGGTCATGATTATCCGATTACAGAGACTAGTTGCTTGTGATCCGATATTTGCTTCGTACGGGGCAGACACAATTCCAGCCCTAGGCTTAGCATATGACATCTGATACTGGATTGTAATACACAATACATAGTATACTATGCCTGATATAGATTATACATTATTTATTGAATATTTCTGGAGAATTGGGTAGGCACGGTGCTTTGCTAGAAGCCAACCATGTCTTGTAAATCGGTTAGAACGTGATATGAGGTACACACGTGTTCGGATAGTCAGACAACATGATTTATTACCAATATATCCAGGAATCTCTTGGGTTGCTTCCCAAAGATTCACCGATGACACTTGACTAGAATAAAATTAATCTGGGATTAATTATGAGAGAGAAAATTAATCAGGGATTAATTACGGAAATATTTAATCTGGGATTAAATTCATACGGAAGAGATAACGCGATTAATTTAGAATTAATCAGTAAAATAAATTTAATAGTTAAATTGGATTTTTCTATTTAATTTATTTATTGGGCTCAAATAATATATCAGATATATTAATTGAAATTAGATTTCAATACGAAATTAAAGTTGGACTTTAATACGAGCGAACGAATTAATTTAGAATTAATTCGTAAGAGACTTTTGTAATAATTTTGAGAGGCATCATTATTTAATTAAATTAGATTTAATTATTTAGCGACTTAAACGGATCCGGGCCCAAAGTATATTTGTTGAGCCAATTTAAATTTTGAATTTAAAATGGTGGGGCCCACTTCACACATGCCACACATGTGAAGGTAGTAGTTGGCAAAGTGGTTGGAAGCCATTAATCAAATACCACTTGCTTTTCACCTAACTAGTTTTTCTTTTTGGAAAACAAAACTCTCAACAACCAAGTTTTGTAACATGTGAACATAATACAAAAAACACAAAACTCCCTCCCTATACAAGCCTCATTTCCGTGAGCTTCATGCCTCTCCTCTTTTGATTTTGCTTCAAAATACAACATTGCTAGCACATAAGGAGTCAACTAAGGTGATAGGGAAACTCATCCTTGAGTTGGAAACAACATAGAAAGCTTGAAGCTTCATCTACATCTCTTGAATTTTTGAAATCTCAACCGATCAAAGTAAGTAATTTTCGCAACTTGGCTTTGATTTATTCACACACATATCATGCATTAGAGACCTTGGGCATGTCTAGGACGCTAACAGTCTCTTTGTAACTTGTTGATAGAACGCTCGTATTTCCTAGAGGTGTCGTTGAAGATGTGCTGGTCAAAGTCGACAAACTCATTCTACCAGCAGATTTCATTATCCTTGACATGGAAGAAGTCAAAGATGTACCTATCATCATTGGGAGACCATTCTTGGCTACAAGTCGAACTGTTATTGATGTACAAAAAGGAGAACTAACCATGAAAGTTCAGGACCAAGAAGTTACCTTCAATGTTTTCAAAGCCATGAAATTCCCGAGTGATAAAAAAAAGGATGAATGTTTCAGATTTGATGTTGTAGATAGTATCATCCATGATACTGATGTAGTGCCACTTCCCACTGATAAACTTGAAGCTTGTGTCACTAACATGATTGAAAACGAGCTAGATGCTGAAATTTTGGAATGTATCAACTATCTTGACAAACCATTTAGCATCAAATCGACACCACAAGTGGAAAGTCTGGAATTATAGAAAATAGCGAATCAATCCTTCGATTGAAGAACCACCGTAGCTGGAGCTGAAGTTACTTCCGAGCCATCTCAGGTATGCATTCTTAGGAAACGCTTCTGAATTACCTGTGATTATTTCTTCGTCACTAACATTGAAGCATAAAGAAAAGTTACTGAGAGTGTTACGAGAACACAAGAAAGCCATTGGCTGGACTATATCAGACATTTGAGGCATTAGTCTATCATTTTGCATGCATAAAATTTTGATGAATGATGAGTACAAACCCACAGTGGACCATCAACCAAGATTAAATCTAATCATGAAGGAAGATTTGAAGAAAGAAATTATCAAATGGTTGGATGCTGGCATCATTTACCCCATCTCTAACAGCACTTGGGTGAGTCCTATGCAATGTGTGCCAAAGAAAGGAGGAATTACTGTAAACACAAATGTAAAGAACGAGCTGATTCCAACAAGAACGATGACTGGATGGAGAGTATGCATGGACTACAGGAAGCTGAACAAAGCAACAAGGAAAGATCATTTCCCGTTACCATTCATTGACCAGATGCTAGACAGACTGGCGGGACATGAGTTCTATTATTTTTTGGATGGATATTTGGGGTACAATCAGATTTCCATCGACTCAGAAGATCAAGAGAAAACCACTTTTACATGTTCGTATGGTACTATTTCTTTCCGCAGGATGCCCTTTTGACTATGTAATGCTTCTGCATATTTCAGCGTTGCATGATGGCCATCTTCTCAAACATGCTGGAATAAAATATGGAGGTTTTCATGGATGATTTTTATATGTTTAGAGACTCTTTCGACCAGTGCTTGTAAAATCTGAAAAAACATGTTACAAAGGTGCGAAGATACCAACCTGGTACTCAAATGGGAGAAATGCCACTTCATGGTGCAAGAAGGAATTGTGCTGGGACATCGGATCTTTCAAAAGGGAATTAAGATAGACAAAGTAAAAATCGAGACAATTGAAAAACTACCTCCACCAACATCTGTTAAAAGGATTCGGAGTTTTCTCGGACATGCAGGTTTTTACAGGAGATTTATCAAAGACGTTTCCAAGATTGCTAAACCTCTGTGCAATCTTCTGGAGAAAGATGTTTCTTTCTACTTCACCAAAGAATGCCACGAAACTTTTGAAATCTTAAAAAAAGAAGCTGGTTTCTGCCCCATCATAGTAGCACCAGGCTGGACCCGTCCATTTGAAGTAATGTGCGATGCTAGTGATTTTACTGTAGGTGTAGTTTTGGGACAGCGCAAAGTAAAAACTTTCTATACCATTTACTGTACCAGCATAACTCTGAATGAAGCTCAACTCAACTATACAACCACTGAAAAGGAGTTGCTCACATTTGTGTTCACTTTTAATAAATTTCGCTCCTATCTACTGGGTTCCAAAATGGTGGTCTACACAGATCATTCAGCAATCAAATACCTGATCGCGAAGAAAGATGACAAACCCAGATTGATCCGATGGGTGCTTCTACTACAAGAATTTGATGTGGAGATTCGAGACAGGAAAATGACAGAAAACCAAGTGGCAGATCATTTATCAAGACTCGAGAATGGAGAAGCAGCTGGCAACAAACTAACAATCAAAAGAAACTTTTCCAGATGAACAACTGTTTGCCATGAAATAGCAAGATGTCCATTGTTATGCTGACTATGTCAACTACATAGTTGATGAGTGGTAATTATATCACTATTTCCCACTCATTTAACCTAATATTTTGTATAGTTTCTTGAGGATTGTAAATATTTGATATGTGTTTTGTATTATTTTGTAGATAAATAAAGTTTCAGGACTCTCTGGAGGTGATTTGGGGCCAAAACAGTGAAAATTGGAAAAAATGGCATTTTCATAATTTTGAGCGTCGCGACGCCTAACGTGCACCGAACAGTGCTAACGTGCACCGGGTCTACAAGTCAGAATCTGAGAAATTTGACTTTGCTAATGTGTGCCGTGCCACGTGTCACTCCATGTGTCTGCCACATCATCAACCAATCACAGCGTGCCACGTGTCATCATCCTACGGTTCTGACAGTCACTTTCGCCATGCGTCGCCACGTCAGTGCCACATCAGCGCCACGTCAGCACCAATTATTGACTCAATTATCTGAATGACACGTGGCGGATAAGAATCTGAAATCAGCCAATCAGAAGCCGCCACGTGTCGCAATAATTGAACTCCCAATCACCTTGCCATGTGTCACCTTATCACCTTATTCAGAATCTGAGCCGACGAACCAGAAGCTGCCATGTCAACAAAATAAGCGTCGCAACGCGAGGTGGGCGTCGTGACGCCGAACCCCTACTGACGCCTATAAATAGAGCTCGAAATTTCAGTTTCAGATGTACCTTCCTCTCTAATTTCTCTGATGTAAATAGAGAGTTATCTATCTAGTTCTTATAAATTTTAGTTTTGTAATTAATTTTAATTACTTTATGTAATAATAGTAATTTACTTTCTTTAATTTTACAGTTTTTACTATTCACTATGTGGAGGTAACTTCCCCCTGCTAGGGTGAAAGGTAATTCTTTTACTACTGCTATTTAGATTAATCTCCCTTAAATATAATATATTCACTTTTTAAAATTTGACTTAAAAAGGATACCGCTATATTGGTTGGTTGGTAATTCATTTTAATCTGGTTTAAACCTAACTAATCAAGGATACCGCCAGATTGGTCGGTTGGTAATTAAATTTTCTTATCGCCTATATGGCAGGTTTATTTTGGTTCCGCCTTTATGGATGGTTGGACTTAATTTGACTTAATCAGGTTACCGCCTATATGGACGGTCGGTAAAATAATCACAAGTTAATATATTATATTAAGGGAGATATCTAAATGGTAAATAGTAAAAGTTGATCCTTTTACCTTAGCATTTTATTTTATTGTAATTTACTTTTCAGCTTTTACTTTACCGCAATTACTTTTCAGCATTTTTACTTAATGTCTTTTACTTTTAAGTTTTTATTAGCCCTAGTTATGTGTCGTAATTAAGTTAGTTATCTTGGGTTGTGATGAATTCTAATATCACAGGTTATAAAGGGGTTTTTTTTTTTTTGGGTAATTTAAATGTTTTTATTATAGGTCTTAAGCTTATAAGTCTGCTTTGCTCTTGCTGTCTGATCACCAATAAGATTGATGTGGTAAATCTAAAATAAACTTGACAAATGAATTTTAGGTTTCAACCTTAGACTTAATAGCCCATGATCTTCATTGAGGATGTTGGACAATTATGACCAATAGCGTCACTATTTGTACAGATCATGGTGTTGTTGTACAAATTAACTATGTGACAGAGGAAATTGCTCTTTTATCATTTGTGATTAGATTACCAAGATATATAAATGATGAAAGGTCCATATGATTAGTTCCGGATTGAGATGATATGAGACAGTATCAATCCATAAAGGTTTAATCATTAAATATCCATAGTCGTAGTATTATGGAGATTGGACATCGATAATGCGGAATATACTAGTATTACACTTGTGCGCGTTGTGAGGGCATAACGACATAGTTCTCATATATTTGGGTATAAGATACTCATGCAAGTGTAATAGGAGGTTGTGTTTACCAATGGTACGGAAACAGCTTCGCTCTGGATAGACCCCTCGGAATTCCATTGGTAGTATGACTATGTGTCTATGGAAGTCCGAATCAGGGTAGGTGTATTTGGTCTTAACCTGAGACTTGCACCGCTAATACTTGCGACAATCAATATATTGGGAATTAATTTGGAATTAATCGATAAAATAATATATTCGATATATTATACGAAATTGGATTTCGACGTGGAATTGAAATTAGATTTTAATTCGGGCGAACGAGTTAATTTAGAATTAATTCGTTAGCGACATGAATAGTGATTTTGCTAGGCATAATTATTTAATTACATCGCAACGAAAAATTCGTTAATTCAAAATTAGCGAACCGAGAGTGGGAACACAGAGAAACTGGGCGACGCATGCTGTTCTAGGCTCGCGGCCTAGTCGGAGTACGGAGTAGCCACGGGGACTAAACCGGAGAATAATGGAGTCGCCACCCGGTGTGAACGGGGAAAATGAGATTTAAGGCCGCACTCACCCCTCGCAAGGGAAGACCTCAAACCGTTGGGTTCGGAATGGTCCCTTACTTATGTCACTTGTAATGAAAGGATTTGTGTAATACTTTAATCAAGCTTAAGTAACACTTATTTCCATGAGTATTATGCTTCTAAGTTCATATGCGCAAAAATAAAACTTGCACCTAAATTTGCATATATTTTACATCTAAGATTGCATGCTTGAAAACAAGTCAAAGTAGCAATGAACATATAACCATTGTTATATTGTATTCATGGAAACACAAGCACACACTAACCACGCAAGCACACATAAAAGCGAATCAAATAATGGCGGACATGTGATTTCATAGACATATCATACTTATACGTGTTGAAGCATAAACAAATAGCCATTACATGTCCATGCGTAAATAAAAGAGTCAACTAAGTACATAATGCAAAAAGACAATTAAGGATGCAATTAGGCATTAAAGTAAGCATGCTATGACGTGGTGCAAAAGGAGATAACTAATATGGACACTAACACACATGTGAGCACTTTTCCAAGTGTTACGTGGAATTGTATCCTAAGTACAGACCGCACTACCGTCCATTCAGAATCGGCTACAGAATTTATGTCTGGGTTTCCATCCGATATACCACAAGAAATAATACTCAAATGCTATCATAACATGGATATAAGAATTGTACTACGTTAAGCCAGGACTAAGGTAAATGATGCAACCAACAAAATAAATATGCTTTTCATTATGATGCGTAAAGATAAGGATGACTATATGGGATTTCATAACACATGCATGAATAGAAGCGCGACAAAACATCGTGGTAAAGGCTTTTAATCCCTCGACATGGAGGACCTTTAATCCCACGTATTAAGCCCATGCGCACATAATACAATGCATATATATAAACAAAAGCAAATACCAAGATATCAGATTTCGTATACTAAGATAGACATGTCGTGATGTGATGCAGGAGGACCTGTTTACCGTGGGTGTTCATGCGGCGTTCGTATACATGTTCGAATGGTAAACAGAAGGTCCGCGTTCGTATAGCGTTTGATAACACGTTCGAACGAGACCAGATAGAAAACATGCGTTCATGTGGCATTCTGAAATGCGTTCAAACGGGGTTACAGCAACGACCTCTAAAATGCAGTAAACAACATGAAACATACATGAACGGATAAATATATGACATCTAGTAAATAATAACGGGCAAAGAGCGCTGCAAAGCATCGTGGTAAAGGATTTTAACCTCTCAAAATAGAGGACCTTTAATCACACTTACTAAGCCCATGCGCAATCAACACAACACATATATAAAAAGTAAAGACAATGATATCGGACTTAGTATGCTCGATTGAACATTTCTTACATTCAACCGAACACACATCAACCGGCGCGGCAAAACATCGTGGTAAAGGATTTTAACCCCTCCAAATAGGGGACCTTTAATCCGACTTACTAAGCCCATGCACTCGATCGCATCATGCATACAAAGAATAAAGACAATAATATCAAACTTAGTATGCCCGATTGAACATTTCTTACATTCAACCGAACACACATCAACCGGCGCGGCAAAGCATCGTGGTAAATGGTTTTAACCCCTCCAAGTAGGGGGACCTTTAATCCGACTTACTAAGCCCATGCGCTCGATCGTATCATGC
Organism: Zanthoxylum bungeanum; assembly: GCA_019454045.1. Taxonomy (NCBI): domain Eukaryota; kingdom Viridiplantae; phylum Streptophyta; class Magnoliopsida; order Sapindales; family Rutaceae; genus Zanthoxylum; species Zanthoxylum bungeanum. The sequence goes on along the minus strand of SKCR01040290.1, from coordinate 65,031 downwards.
ATAAACAAGTAACATGCAGAATTTAAATGACGAATAATAAATAAATCAAAGCAACATAAAACAAAAGAAAGTGCCGTTTACTCAAGCGGTACGTGGAGTTGTATCCCGAGTACAGATCATACTACCGTCCATTCAAAATCGGCTATGAAATTTATGTCCGGGTTTCCATCCGATATACCGCGAGAGTTGTCACATCTTTCATTTCATTCCAAAGCCACAACATACAATATTTCGTAATCCATGCATATTTATCTACTCAAGGGCCACAACATGCATTTTAACATAACAATCATGCGAACAATACTCAATGAATGATAGAAAATAAAACAGAACACGAATGTGGAAAATACCCCCAGGTCTAACCTTTTTTACCGACTTTCGGACTTGCGTTTCACGGAGATCGGAAGGGTAAAGCTCCTCAACTTCTCCGGTTCACTGGTTTAGGGTCTTTGCTAACTATTTTGCTATTTGGCTTGTTGTTTGGCCTCCGTTTTACTACTGTTTCCTATGTACTTTCTGCTCACTATTCAGGTCACTGTTTTGGCGTGAAAGGCTGCTATTTTTGGGGTTAATTTTCTATTGTTTTAAGGTGATTTTGGGCTGCTGTTTGCGTGTTCAGGGCTGCTGTTTTTGGTGTGTAATTTTCAGTGTATGTAGCTGCTGGTTTTGGGATTATTTTCGGTGATGTGTGGGGTTTATGGGGTTGGTTTTTGGTGGTGATTAGGGGCTGTTTTGATGGTTGTAGGGGCTGTGAATGGCTGCTGTATTTTCGGTAATGTGATGGTGGGGATGAAGAGAATTGTTTGCTATTTTTCTTGTGATTTACGTGTAATGTCTAGGGTTTCTTGCTGTGATTTGCGTGTGAGTTGTGCGTATGAGCTAGCGGAATGCATGTCTTGGTTAGGGGTGGTTTATATAGAGAAGGGCTAGGGCTTCTCCTTGTCTCACAAGGAAGGGATTTGATTTAGTGTTAAAGAAGGAAAGCAATGGATTTGATGGAGACAAGATTGGTTTAGATTAGGAAGTCAATATATTTAAATTGGTTATGAGTTATTTAATTAGGGATGATATTTCTTTAATTTAGTATATGATTTTGTTTAGTTAGGAAGTTAATATTTGATTTAAATTAGGTATGATTATATTTTATGTTTTATTTAATTGGTAAATGGTTTAATTATTTTATTTAATTCAATTACATTATCTAATTAATATTTAATTTAATATTTTATTTAATTTGGGTGTAATTTAGGGTGATGGGCGTGTGGGCCTAGATGTGGTGTGGGCTTGGTTTGGCTTGGTGAGTGGGTTAGGCGTGTATGGGCTAGATTAAAAGAGTTTTGGTTTTTTTTCTAGGCCAAATGTGATCTAAAGGGAGGTCCAACAAGTGAGCTTGACGCTAAATAAGTGAACAATGATCTAACGAAATACCAATTCCCTTCAGACGACCGTTTCCCGCAATATCCTTAACTAAAAAGGTATTGCCTCCAACTGAGACTCATCATCGGGTTTCACAAGCAAAAATGCAATGCCTACAGTCGCCCCCACTTTGATGGGACTTGTGCAGTGTGTGACTTTGAACAATCTTATCAAAGTTATGCAATGCATTTTCACTTACCCGGCTCGTCTGCAGCCTCGAGCTGAGTTGGTGCTGCAGTGGACCTCGATCCTGAGATGCATCCCAATAACTGCAACCGACAATGGGGGTACCTCGACCTTGGGACGCATCCCGATACCGCTGGAAATGAGGGCCTCGCCCTAGAACAAATGATGTAGTGGGCCCTCGACCCTGGGACTCATCCCAGAACTACAACTGATGATGCAGTGGGCCCTCGACCCTGGGACGCATCCCGGAACTGCAACTGTCAACAGGGGTACCTCGACCCTGGGACGCATCCCAAAACTGCTGACGATGTGGGCCTCACCCCCAGGCTGATATGGGCCTCGCCCCCAGGCTGATATGGGCCTCGCCCCCAGGCTGACATGGGCCTCGCCCCATGGGACTCATCCCCAAAAACTGTTGATGTGGGCCTCGCCCCTTGGTACTCATCCCAAAAACTGAAACTGCGCTGACGTTGTTTGGCTCATTTCTGCCACTTTCTATTTTCTTCGAACCTGCGAACACAAAACAAAAAAAAAACAAACACGAAGAGAATGCAATGTTACGTGTATGCATGAATGATTTTCTTATCCGTTGGGTTAGGTCTTCTACCAATTTCCTTGGTGACTGTTCGGTCTTCTCTCCTCAGGCAAAGTACTGCTTCAATCTGTCTACGTTGATCGGCTCGGTGAACTCGTTCCCCTCCAAGTCTGATAGCTTCACTGCTCCATTTCCCATTACCTTCTGCACTATGTAGGGTCCTTCCCAGTTAGGTCTGAACTTTCCTCTTGGATCTGTCATCGACGGCCTTGATTGCTTAAGTACCGAATCACCCTTTCTGATCTTGGTGGGGCGTACTTTCTTGTTGAATGCTCGGGCTAGTCTCTTCTGATACAAAAACATGTGATACAAAGACTTCATTCTCTTCTCATCCAATAGTGCTAACTGATCAAACCTCTGTACGGCCTACTCCTGTTCCGGTAATTCTGCCTCCGCTAATACTCTCATAAACTGTATTTCCACTTCTACTGGCAATACTGTTTCCATTCCATAGACCAAAGAGTAAGGTGTGGCCCCCGTTGATGTTCTTACTGATGTTCTGTACCCTTACAAAGCATATGGTAGTTTCTCAGCCCAATCTCTGCAGTTCTCTGTCATCTTGGCTAAAATTGTCTTTATAGTTTTGTTGGCTGCCTCAACTGCCCCATTTACCTGCGGCCTGTACGGTGATGACTTGTGGTGGCCTATCCCATATTTCTGCAACATTGCCTTCGTCTCTCCTTGAAACTGAACTCCGTTGTCTGTCACTATATGATGCGGCATACCATACCGACAATGAGGTTCCGAGCTATAAACTTTGCCATTTGTTTTGCTGTAACATTGTGGAATGACTCGACTTCCACCCACTTCGAGAAGTAATCTACTGCCACTACTATGAAGTGATGCCTATTCGATGCATTCGGTCGAATTTCTCTAATCGTATCAATTCCCCATGCTGAGAAAGGCCACGGCTCTGACAACCCGTGCAACTCTGTGTGCGGTAAGTGATTCAAATTACCATGTCCTTGACAGTCATGACAGTGCTTTACCATCTTCGCGCAGTTTGTTTCCATGGTTGACCAATAAAAACCTTGTCTTACTATCTTGCGGGACATATTCAACACGTTCATGTGCGGACCACATACCCCGGCGTGTATTTCTTCTATTACATGCTGAGCTTCTTCTTTTCTCAAACACTTCAACTGAATACCATTTGCTTGCCTCTTGTACAGTTCCCCTTTCAAAATCACATACTGGGAAGCTAACTTCTGAATGGCTATTCTGTCTTTTCTGCCTGCCCCTTCCGGGAGTTCACCATGTTCCAGAAACCTCTGAATGTCATAATACCAAGGTTTACCGTCGTCGACCTCAACTTCCAGAATTCTTTCTATCTCATAAACAGGTCTGCTTGCTGTTGTTAGTATCAACGGTCTCATCACTAACTTCTCTGGATTTTCCCAAGTTGCTGCAAGTGTAGCCAATGCATCTGCCATCTGATTCTCTTCTCTCGGTAAGTGCTGAAACTTACACTCGGGGATAACCCGTGCCAAATTTCTTAGGTAAAAAAGGTAAGGTTTCAACCGTTCTTCTTTCAATTCCCATTCTCCTCGCATCTGCTGGACTACCAACATAGAATCTCCATAGACTTCCACACTCCCGGCCTTCAAGGCTATCAATGCTGTCAAACCAAAAGCACATGCTTCATACTCGGCCATGTTGTTAGTCACTCTGAATGTCAACCTCTTGCCCAAAGGCAACGTCTCTCCTTCGGGGGTCACTATCACGATCCCAATTTCGGCTCCCTTGTAGTTCACTACTCCGTCAAAATACATCTTCCATCTCTGAACTGTTATTGCTTGGATCTATTCATCTGGAAATTCAAACTTATACTGATCCCCCTCAATAGGTTGCAATGCCAGAAACTCTGCCACTACTCACCCTTTGATCACTTTGGAGGTGAGATACTCAATGTCAAACTATGTCAGCAATAACAACCATCTGCCCAATTTTCCCATTAGTGAAGGCACCAAATGAAGATATTTCAGAGGATTTTCCTTTGCCACTACCTGGATCTTGTAAGACTGGAAATAATGTCGCAACTTTCTAGAAGCCCATACCACGGCAAGACCGATCTTCTCCACTTCTTGATACCAAGCCTCATACGGGAGCATCTTCTTACTCAGATAATAGACTGCGTGTTCTACCCCTGTCTCATCTGCCTGTACCATCATTGCCCCCAGCGCTTCTGATTCTATAGCCAAATACAATATCAAAGGTCTGCCCAGTCTCAGAGGTTTCAATACATGAGGCTTTACCAAGTACTCTCTGATTTTGTCGAAGGCTGTCTGACACTGTTCATTCCATCTCACTGGCTGATATTTTCTCAACAGTTTGAAGATAGGCTCACATACTGATGTCAACTTGGCGATGAACCGACTGATGTACTGAATCTTCCTCAAGAATGCTCTGACTTCTTTTTCTGTCTTCGGTGCAGGCATTTCTGTGATTGCCTTGATTTTCTCAGAATCTACCTCTATTCCGCCCATTACGACTGTATGACCAAGCAATTTTCCTGATGTTACCCCAAACACACATTTCTTGGGATTAAGCCGCATGTTGTATTTGTCGACTCTCTGAAGGAACCTTTCCAGTGCTTCGATATGCCCAACTCTTGTCTCTGATTTCACCATCATGTCATCCACATACACCTCAATCTCTTTGTGCATCAAGTAGTGGAAAAGTGTAGTGGCCATCCGCTGATAAGTAGCTCCCGCATTCTTAAGCCCAAACGGCATTACCTTGTAACAATAAGTACACCACTCAGTAACAAATGCAGTCTTGTGTTTGTCTTCCTCAGCCATGAGAACCTGATTGTAACCTGAAAACCCATCTGTAAATGAATACATAGCAGATAAAGCCGCACTATCAATCAGAACATCTATATGCGGAAGAGGAAAATCATCTTTCGGACAAGCCTTGTTGAGATCTCTGTAGTCTACACACATTCTGACCTTCCCGTCTTTCTTGGGCACCGGCACTATATTAGCCAAACACTCAGGATACTTTACTACTTCCAGGAAACCCACATCTATCTGTTTCTTAACTTCCTCTCTGACTTTCTCAGCCCATTCTGGTCTCATCCGTCGGAGCTTCTGTTTTACCGACCTCATGTTCGGATAAGTTGGTATTGTGTGCTGGGCAATGTTTCTGTCTACCCCAAGCATGTCCTCATAGGACCAAGCAAACACTTTGGCATATCTGACCAACACTTCTTCTAGTTTCTCCCTCTCTTCGGAGGTAACTTCACTTGCAATCAGAATTTCCTTGGGGTTCTCAAGCGTACCCAAGTTAAATGCAGTAGTTCTGGCCGAACTGATATCAAATATGTTTAATTCGTCCAGAGTAAATGGAAATGACTCAGGCAAGTAAGCAAAAGAGATGTCTTTATTATTGGATAATGTAGAAGTACAATCAAACAAATCAGGAAGGTAAATGTCTTCATCATCTATAGACATTTCTTCCTCTGCAACTAGGTTTTCCTCAGGCTTTTTGTCCTCTCCCAGAGTCAGGCTCTCCAACTTCATCAGTTCTTCCTCCCAATTCTATTCTTCTTTCTTCACAATTTCTTCAACTATCGGCTTCTTACCCAACATATCCTGGAAGATCTCAAACCAGGTACCACAATTCCATTAACTTCCACATGTTCAGGCTCCCATTGATATCCTGAAGCTTTCACAAAGCACTCCATCAGCTTCAGGCCCTTTTTCTTGACCTTCGGCTTTTCTTCATCAGATTTGTACCCCAAACCCTTCCGAGTAGTGTTGGATATATGACCCATAGCGTCACTATTTGTACAGATCATAGTGATGTTGTACAAATTAACTATGTGACAAGAAATTGCACTCTCATCATTTGTGATTAGATCACCTTAGATATATAAATGAAGAGAGGTCCATATAATTAGTTCCTGGATTGAGATGATATGAGACAGTATCAGTCCACAGAGGATTAATCATTAAATATCCCTAGTCGTAGTATTATCGAGACTGGACATCGATAATGCGGAATAGGCTAGTATTGCACTTGTGCGCGTTGTGAGGGCACAACAGCATAGTTCTCATATATTTGGGTATTGGATACTCATGCAAGTGCGATAGGAGGTTGTGTTTCACCGATGGTACGGGAAATAGCTTCGCTCTGGATAGACCCCTCGGAATCCCATTGGTATTATGACTATGTGTCTATGGGAATCCGAAATCAGGGTAGGTGTATTTGGTCTTAACCTGAGACTTGCAACCGCTAATGCTTACGACAATCAATATACTTTAGTTGAGGTCGTGTAGGACTCTAACCGGTTCTGTGTACGCCGAAGCTGAGTATATTGAGAATCGTAGAGTATTGGGTGTGATGTCAAGACGGAAGTATCACTCCAGTCATAGTGGAGATGATGTCACGCAGGATACGGTATTAGTACTCTGAGGTGCTGCGCCATCGGGATATTATAACAAGGTCATGTATATCCGATTATAGAGACTAGTTACCAGACATCCGACATGTGCTTCGTACGGGGCAGACACTTATCCAGCCCCAGGCCTAGCACGTGACTATCCGATACTGGGCCGATATGCACGATACTTGGTATACTACGCCTGATATAGATCCTTATATATTCCTGTAAGAATATTTCCGGAGAATTGGGTAGGCATGGCGTTTTGCTAGAAGCTAACCTTGTCTTGTAAATTGGTAGGACGTGGTACTTGGTACGTACGTGTTCGGATACTCCGACGACCGTATTTACTGCCAACATATTCGGGGATCTCATGGGTCGCTTCCCAAAGATTCACCGATGACGTATAACTCGCACTCTAAATTAATCTGGGATTAATTAGAAGAGAGAGAAAATTAATATGGGATTAATTGCAGAGATATTTTATCTGGGATAAAATATCAATTAAAGAAAAATAACGATTAATTTGGAATTAATCGAGAAATTAATATATTTGATATATTAACGAAATTAGATTTCGACGCGGAATTAAAATTAGATTTTAATTGGGGCGAGCGAATTAATTTAGAATTAATTCATTAGCGACGTGAATAGTGACTTCGCTAGGCGTAATCATTTAATTACGACGCGACGGAAAATTCGTTAATTTAGAATTAGCGAACCCGAGCCCGAGATTATTTGCGAGCGCATTCGTATTTCGAATTCGAGTGCGGCAAATCAAATCAAGCGTCAAATCGCTAGTCGCATCTAGCGTCACATCAAGCGTCAAATCATGTCACTTTGAGTGATGTGACAATTTGATTGAGTGATATGACATGATGTGAGTTAGTGGAGTGGTTGGAATGTTTGGTATATGAATTGATTTTTGAAATCAATTATTTTTTACAAACCATTTGACTTTTGTAAAATGATTTGGTAAATCATTTAAATATTTTTGGAAAATATATAAAGGAAACATATAACATTTTTTCAAACAATTAAACACATCTCTCTTTCTCTCTTTCTCTCCTAAACTCACGCCCAAGGGGCTGTTAAAAGCTTACTGGTTTTGACAAAACAGTGAGCTGTGTGGGAAGCTTGGAGTGTGATTTTGTGGCAAAATCACAAGTGCTAGCACACTTACGAGACATGCGAAGGTGATAGGGAAGCTCACCCATGAGCCGGGAACCATTCGACGAAGCTTGGAGCTTGACGAAGGACCAAAAACGAAGTCAAAACAGTGAGCAAAAATCTGCACTGCAGTTCGCCAAAACCAGTGAGCGTTTTTGGAGTTTTGTTGCTTCCGCGTCGCACAACCGATCAATGTAAGTATTCCGCAACTTCTTTGATATGTATTTCACACTTTATCATGCTTGTTTGATGATCTTGGGACCTAGAATAAAACCAACAATGACATCAAGAGCCTAGGTTCAAGCATGAAATTTTTAGGGCTTAAAATTGGGAAATTGATTTTGAGCATGATTTGGTTAAATGTGTTTGATTGAGCATGTTTAAATGATGTTGAATTGAAGTTTGATTGGATCAATTTCATGAAAATTGATTTGGAATAATTTTCCCCAAAATATATGTTTTGGCCGAAAGTTTAGGGTTATTTGGAAATTTGGAATTTTTTGATTTTGATTCATTGGATGAATTGGAATCATATAGGATGATGTTAATTTAAGATTAATTGGATTGAATTTTGAATTGAACAAAATCCCCAATTTCCTTAAGGTGGCCGAATGCATTATGCCCTATAATGTCTTGGATTTTTTGATTTTTGAACATTGGATGTGTATGAAATCATTCGGGAAGTTAATTCGATGTCGATTGTGTAATTAATTGGATTGAATTCAAATCGGATAAAATTACCTTCTTCTTGGCCGAGACTTTGGAAGCATGTAAATGGGTTTGATTTTTCATCAAAGTGTGTTGGACATTGATGATGATGTTTAGCATGATTAATTGGACTAATTGATGTTTTGGAAATATTGAATTTGGATGATTAATCATGTAATGCACTTTAGGTAATTAAATTACGAAATTGGATTTGTGTAATTTAATTAATTAGGCCTTAAATTGGATTTGGGCTTATAATGTTGTAAATGGGCTTATTGGGCTTTGTTGTACAAAGTTGGATTTGGACAAATTGGATTGGATCCAATTGGGCCCAAAGCCACTTCCGTTAAGCCCAAATACAACTTATAAACCTTTAAAGTTTAATTGGGCCTAATGGGCCTAAATTGATTTATGGGCTTATGGGGTTACTCCTTGATTGGGCTTTGGTTGCCGAAGCCCACGCCTTAAAGAAATTAATTAAAGCCCATTAGACTTGAATTGAATTGACGTTGGACGTTAATCGGGCTTTGAGACCCGACACGATTAAATTTGGAATTAAGTCGTTAAAGGTTTATTAAATAAAGTGTAATATTTAATTTGGAATTGATAGTGAATTAGTATTAAATACATGTTAAATTGGATTTAATGATGTAGTTTAATTTAATTCAAGAATTCGTACTTTGAGTACTTATTCGCAAAAACGAGTTTGACTCGACCAAAATCAATCATTGTTTGAACATTGGATGATCACATAATTATCAGATTAATTAATTTGATTAGATTGATTGATAGCATGCTTATGTGTGAATACGTGGTTGTGATGAATGAATAATGTATATCGGATGGATATTAGTCGGGTGGGGCAATTTTGGAAATTGTTGTAATAAATTCGATTTATTAAATTGGACCTGCGTGTCCAGCCTTATCACCTATATTCTCTTTGTATTCTCTTCTCACCTATTCCCCTCAATGTAAATGAGGTTTCTTTAGAAGTGTAGTGTAAGGGGTAGAAGTAATACAAGTGCTAGCTTGAGTGAGAAAGGGAGAGATTTGATCTAGGATCAATGTGTTAATATCCATCCGCATATCATTATTATTTTATTTCATACTCGCTTTATTATGTATTTAGAATGCATGTTTAAGGGTGTATGATGATGAGACCTTAACAAAGATAATGAATTGGTAGCCAATTTGCACGCGAAAAGCCCTCATCAAATATCATGCGTCTTTTCCTTCCATTGAGTGATTCTTGCTCAAGATCCTAGATTGGCATGGGTTGTTGGCCAAAGTCAAGCCCTTGTCCGTCGAAGATGTGTTTGAATCACGAAGCTTTGTTCCATATTGGTGTCTTGTCCAAGTTGTGGTTTGTTGGCCAAAGTCAAGACCATTTCTTGTCCATCGACATTGATTACGAAGCTTCCATGGTCAATGGGTCCGCGCTTGACTGGGATCATCAGGTTTGTTGTGCCAAAGCCAAGGCCTAGTTGATTCAGAGGAAAAAGGTTAGGGTATATTGGATATATAGGCATATATAAGATATATGTTTAGGACTTGGATATCCACCTACTGGATCTAGGAGTTGGATTAGATCCAATTGATCTTAGAGATCTACCTAGTTAATTATCATACAATTTGTTGGCCAAAGTCAAGATTGTGTGATATTTAATGGGATCCTAGCCCATTAGGAAACACGGTTTCCCGAGTACTCGACAGAGGGTTAGAGGCTCGACGAAAAATAGTGGAGGCAAGAATTGAATTTGCAATATTCGTTCAATTACTCCCATACGCGCTCATTCAAATATCACTCGTCATATAAATTAAATGTTAGTTGGACTAATATTTAAATTGTTGTTTTAATAAACAGTTGGACTGTATTATAGTTGATTATATATAATTGGATTATATTAATCAATATATTTGAATTAATTAATTTCAGTTTACAGTTGATTTTATAATTGGATTATAGTAATCAATGTAACTGAGGTTAATTAATTGGATTATATTTGATTATATAGTTGGACTATTATAATCATTATAATATATATAGTACCACTAATCGTTGATTAAATAGTTGGACTATTGTAATCAAGATAAAATTGAAAAGTTGGATATTTAAAATATAATATAGGATTAAAATATTTTAAATGATTTAATTTTCAAATTGGGAATAAATAATAGGTTACTTTATTTGATAAAATAACTTATTATACCTTAAGCCCAAAATTAAGCAATATAAGTAGAGCATAAAATCTTTGGAAGATTTATGTGATGATGACTTTAGTGCTTAATTTAATATACTTGTCATAAATCTAATTTTAGATTTAAGAAGTATTAAAATTGCAATTTATAATTCTTGGAGAATTAATTGACTATTCTAGAGGAGATAAAGTCAAAATTTGCAATTGGGCATGTAGCACGAGGTGCACATTGTTTCGATATTCTAAAAACCCAAGGCTTGGCCTAAGGTTCCTGAAATATTGAAAAGGATAATTGACATATCCCAAAGTGACTACCATTTGGATATGGCAGACACGAAGGAATTAAAGAAAGGGCAAGGCTCTTACTTTAAAAATGATTGTCAAAGTTATGTTCACTACTAGTATTGAAATTAGATTTTAAATACTTAGTGTGGTACATAAAATATATGTATTGATGTTCAGAATCTGCTTTGAGCAGGATACTGACTTCAAGCTGAGATTGCTCTGCGAATCGGAAACGGGACGGAAGTCGCTGTTTCGACCGTAGATACCTAAGTTTAGGAACTACCCTTCGGGTGTGTACTTAAATTAGGAACTGTTATAATGTAACTAGTTTGACTAGAGACATTATCTCTATATCAGTGTTTAATCTATTGTGGATAAACCTTTATATTCTAGAACACTAAGTGTTTCATTATATAAAGATGATACTGAGATAAACACATTAGATGTGAATAACAGAATTTATATTTTGAATATAATTAAAATCTCAAACATATAAAATGACAAATAAATAGCTCAAATTGATTTGATCAATAGAGACTTATTTGTGGCATTGTTGTCTGGGACACAATTAAACAAGACTCGTATATCCGCACTTTTGAAGAGTGGGTACTAGGACTGATTTGACTATTCAAATAAAGTCTACGAATCTAGTTTGTTAGGTAAAGTACCTAAAACACTGTTTACTTGGTAATAGTGTAAGTGCCACCGATCTGTTAGCCCTATTTATGGTGAAGTTAGTGGGCCCATATCTAGCTAGGCTAGATGTGAACATGAATGTTTCGTGACCTTAACGGATGTGGCATCACGTTATGGTTATGTGTTTCTTTTGAAGAACACAGATAGGAAACTTTTAGAGTTTCGACATGAAGTAGATAAAAAGATCGACTATAGTATTATGCCGTCCACGGTAAGACCGTAATGAAAATACTTAAGCAGTAAGTTTCAACAAACATACATGAAAGAGTATAGTATTCTTTCAGATGAGGACTCCTCCCGAGACACGTCAGTTAGACGGTGTGTCCGAACGAAAACCGAATTTTGTTGGACATGATAAAGTTTATCACGAGTCGCTCTGAGCTATCATTTCCTTCAACATGATATGTATTAACAGTGCAAAACTTATTTAGAATAAGGTTCCATATAAATCTGTTTGACAGATATCATATTGGATATGAACAGGAAAGAAACATGGTTTCTCATTCCTAATAATTTGGGTATGCCGGGCATAACGTTTGGATGATACCAAACTAAGGACCCAATTGGATAAGTGCCAAATATAGGTTTTCCTAAGGGAAACCATAAGTATAGTACTTATAAATCTCGCATGAGAACATATGATTGTTGCTCACCATGCGGTTTTCCAAAGAGGAATACCGATATGCAGTGGTCAGTGGGAGGATAGTGATACTCGATGAAAATCGGAGTAATACTATTCAAGGCACGAAGTCCATAATGGAACATAATAGTTCATCAAGGATGAAACTAAACCATTAATCTTCAAATACACAAGAACCGCGTAGATCGGAGAGAATCAGAAAACAACCTGGGGTATGGGTTTCTGAAGTAACCCCTTAAAGATGTAAATCTTATGGAGGTATACCAACCGACTACGTACGAGGAAGTGATACAAGGTATCAACTCCTTTTTATGGCAAAGTGCCATAAGTCCGAAATGGATTCCATGTATAACAACTATGTTTGTACTAGTTGTTGTACCGCAAGGCATTGTGCCTATTGGTACTGTAAACGTCTTCAAGGAAGACATACATGGATGGCAACATACCAACGTACAAAGCTGGGCTTGTGACGGAAAGGTATCGTTATCAACGTTATGTTAATAACGGTTCAACCTTTTCCTGTTGCCATAGTAAATCCATTTTGATGATGCTTATTGATACTGCATATTTCATTTATGAAATGTGTCAGTTAAAGATCAAAATCGCCTTCCTGAAAAGGAAACCTTTTGCAGGATGCTTACAACATCCTGACGATTTTGTATAACCGACAAACAAGGTTTGCGGGTTATTCGATCCATGTTTGGATTGAAGCAAGCATAAGGTTCTTGGAACTGACGTTTTGAAATAATCATAATGGTTTATGATTTGACTCAAAACGAAATAATTCTTGTGTATATAAGGAGGTTAGTGGGAGCGCACTGACAGTGAAATTCCCATAAAGCAATTGGTGGAAGCTTGGCTTTCATAGATATTCTCCATAGAATTATGGGGAGTAACAACCTTTATTCAAGGAATAAAGATCTACTGGGATAGATTTGGAGTTGTTAACACTCTCTGGAAATTGTACATTTAAAATGTACTTGATATGGTGTCTCATACGCTTTGAGCATATGGAGTCACAATCAGGACAATCCAAGTGATAGTCACTGGATTGAAGTTAAGGACATCTATTAGTATCTTAGAGAACTAAAGATGTTGTCTAAAACTATGGAGAAGGAGAACTTGAAGTGACTGGGATCACTGCTGCAAGTTTCCAAACAGTTTAATACTACGGTACTATAAAGTTTGAAAACGGGACAGTGAGCTGGAAATCTTCCGAGCAAGATACTGTTGCCGAATAAACAACAAATGCGGATTATTGCTGCAGCTGAGGCAACAATAGAAGCCATTTGGGTCGATAATAAATCTAATTAGATTAGATATTTTCTGTTAGCAGCTGAGCTAGGCGTCAGCACAAGGCTAAGGAATTAAAGGTCTCATCGACGATCCAGATATATACTTCTATATTCATCTGATTCGTTCGGATCATACATCGTGGCGATGTGATGATCGTATAAATCGCGTCAGACGATAATCATGGAAATCCGCTGACGAAAACCTTTTCTCAGCAATTTGAGCGAACCGTACATAGTTCGGGTGTACGACACTTGAGTGACTGGCTATGTGCCAAGTGGGAGATTGTTGGATAATATGACCCATAGCGTCACTATTTGTACAGATCATAGTGATGTTGTACAAATTAACTATGTGACAAGGAAATTGCACTCTCATCATTTGTGATTAGATCACCTTAGATATATAAATGAAGAGAGGTCCATATGATTAGTTCCTGGATTGAGATGATATGAGACAGTATCAGTCCACGAAGGATTAATCATTAAATATCCCTGTCGTAGTACTATCGAGACTGGACATCGATAATGCGGAATAGGCTAGTATTGCACTTGTGCGCGTTGTGAGGGCACAACAGCATATAGTTCTCATATTTGGGTATTGGATACTCATGCAAGTGCGATAGGAGGTTGTGTTCACCGATGGTATGGGAAATAGCTTCGCTCTGGATAGACCCATCGGAATCCCATTGGTATTATGACTATGTGTCTATGGGAATCCGAAATCAGGGTAGGTGTATTTGGTCTTAACCTGAGACTTGCACCGCTAATGCTTACGACAATCAATATACTTTAGTTGAGGTCGTCTAGGACTCTAACCGGTTCTGTGTACGCCGAAGCTGAGTATATTGAGAATCGTAGAGTATTGGGTGTGATGTCAAGACGGAAGTATCACTCCAGTCATAGTGGAGATGATGTCACTCAGGATACGGTATTAGTACTCTGAGGTGCTGCAGCAGCCATCAGGATATTATGACAAGTCATGTATATCTGATTATAGAGACTAGTTACCAGACATCCGACATGTGCTTCGTACGGGGCAGACACTTATCCAGCCCCAGGCCTAGCACGTGACTATCTGATACTGGGCCGATATGCACGATACTTGGTATACTACGCCTGATATAGATCCTTATATATTCCTGTAAGAATATTTCCGGAGAATTGGGTAGGCATGGCGTTTTGCTAGAAGCCAACCTTGTCTTGTAAATCGGTAGGACGTGGTACTTGGTACGTACGTGTTCGGATACTCCGACGACCGTATTTACTGCCAACATATCCGGGGATCTCATGGGTCGCTTCCCAAAGATTCACCGATGACGTATAACTCGCACTCTAAATTAATCTGGGATTAATTAGAAGAGAGAGAAAATTAATATGGGATTAATTGCAGAGATATTTTATCTGGGATAAAATATCAATTAAAGAGAGATGACGATTAATTTGGAATTAATCGAGAAATTAATATATTTGATATATTAAACGAAATTAGATTTCGATGCGGAATTAAAATTAGATTTTAATTCGGGCGAGCGAATTAATTTAGAATTAATTCGTTAGCGACGTGAATAGTGACTTCGCTAGGCGTAATCATTTAATTACGACGCGACGGAAAATTCGTTAATTTAGAATTAGCGAACCCGAGCCCGAGATTATTTACGAGCGCATTCGTATTTCGAATTCGAGTGTGGCAAATCAAATCAAGCGTCAAATCGCTAGTCGCATCTAGCGTCACATCAAGCGTCAAATCATGTCACTTTGAGTGATGTGACAATTTGATTGAGTGATATGACATGACGTGAGTTAGTGGAGTGGTTGGAATGTTTGGTATATGAATTGATTTTTGAAATCAATTATTTTTACACCATTTGACTTTTGTAAAATGATTTGGTAAATCATTTATATATTTTTGGAAAATATATAAAGGAAACATATACCATTTTTTCAAACAATTAAACACATCTCTCTTTCTCTCTTTCTCTCCTAAACTCACGCCCAAGGGGCTGTTAAAAGCTTACTGGTTTTGACAAAACAGTGAGCTGTGTGGGAAGCTTGGAGTGTGATTTTGTGGAAAAATCACAAGTGCTAGCACACTTACGAGACATGCTAAGGTGATAGGGAAGCTCACCCATGAGCCGGGAACCATTCGACGAAGCTTGGAGGTTGACGAAGGACCAAAAACGAAGTCAAAACAGTGAGCAAAAATCTGCATTGCAGTTCGCCAAAACCAGTGAGCGTTTTTGGAGTTTTGTTGCTTCCGCGTCGCACAACCGATCAATGTAAGTATTCCGCAACTTCTTTGATATGTATTTCACACTTTATCATGCTTGTTTGATGATCTTGGGACCTAGAATAAAACCAACAAGTAGTATGTCCTCTGAAATCTGGCAATTTTGAACATTCACTCGGCTCAAACATCATTTTTTTCATGATCCTAGCCACCATAGGATCCACCCACTCCTCCAAAGTAGCTGACACCTGAAACCTCATGAAAGGTTGTATCTTCAAGGCGGCCACAACATTATCTACCTCAGCTTGAATAGTAACAACTTCTCCCTCATACGGGAACTTGATCATCTAATGTAAAGTGGAAGGCACGCCCCCAAGTTTGTGAAACCAAGGCCTTCCCAATAATAAGGCGAAAGTAGCCGGGATGTCCAGTACCGTGAACTCAACCTCATCTTCAACCGGGCCTACCTTGACCATAGCCACAAAAGTACCCTCAACTCCCATTTTACTGTCATCATAAGCCTTAATAGTCATGCTGGAGGGGTCCAAGTCTGGCGCTTTCATACCCAATCTCGCCAGAATTTTCAGCGGGCACACATTGATGGACGAACCGTCATCCACCATCACACATGAAGTTCTCTTGCCCCTCACCTCGGCCCTGATAAATAGATGCCTGTTATGATTTATCCCCTCCACCGGGAGTTCATTCTCAGAAAAAGATATATGCAAAGCTTCTTTCTGAACTGACCCAACAAACATTGCATGGTTGGTGTCTGCCGGTACCATAATCTTGCTCAAGGCCTCAACCATGGCCTGCCTATGCTCTCGAGATGTACATAACAGTTCCCAGATACTCACTTGTACTCTAGTCTTCCTCAATTGCCTCAGCACTATATCCCCCTCAGTATTTTCTGCAGTCTCAACCATTTCTCTACCATCTGTCAAAACTTCCTTACCCTTTTCTGCCATATCATTGTAAAAACGACCGTTACGCGTCATTCCCCTTACTTCTTCCTCATCACTGCTAGAGAAATCAAGCCAAAAGTTTTTCCCCTGCTCAGTCTCATCTTCACTAGTACTATCCCAGATTCCCAGGCAAAAGGCTTGAGGGTGAAAGGATTTTAGGACAAGGTCTTCTGGGAGGCCAGAATTGATCATATAGGTTGGTGGTGGTACAGCACGGTAGTTGGGTAAGAGGTTTCTGTGTGTGTCAGGCTGTTCTGTTTCTGGATCAGGTATTTTCTTGGAGTCTATCAGGTCTTGGATTTCATGGCGGAGTCGGGCGCAGTTGTCGGTGTCATGGCCCTTTTATTGGTGAAAGTGACAGTAAAGGCTTAGGTTATAATGTGATGGTGGGGGATTGGGTAATGGTTTGCCTTCTAGGGGTGTCAGAAGTCCTTGTCTCTTCAACTTCTCCAATACTTTGGACAAGGGTCTACCCAAGTTGGAGAATCTCCGGTTCCGGATAGCGGCAATCTCAGCAGAAACGGGCTTTGTTCACGATGTCCCCCTAATGGGCCTCCTGTTCAGACCATAGAATTTTCTATTTTCGGCCTCTTCTTCCTCAATATCCATGACTGTTTCCCTAAACTGCCGAAAATCAGTAATCATGGAGGTCATCCTCCTTAGCTTCCCATAGATAGAGGGCTTGGTGCCCTTGATGATCATTTTAATCTGGTCCTTTTCCGAGGGCCTAGTCTACATTTTCAACAACTGACCTCTCCATCGGTCCACATACTCCTTAAAATTCTCCTCTGATTTTTGCTTAACATTCTCCAGATCGCGGAGTGACAGATCGATTTCTAGGTCAGTGACATACTACTTCAAGAAAGCATCAGCCAACTCCCTCCAATCTTCCTTCACTTTCTTCTCCAAACTGTGGTACTACACCACGGGAGCTCCCTCGAGCAACATTCCAAACATCTTCTGCACTTGGCACTGAGATAGGCCAACTAAACTCATGACTGATACAAACTGTCGGAGATGCACCCTTGGATCCCCATTCCCATTGAACTTAGCCATATCAGGCATCTTGAACTGTGCCGGCAACTGTTTTTCGAAAGTCAGCGTGGCATAATCCAGCAAATCCTCATTCTTACCCCTCATCTTGCGGGTAACTGACTCAACCTGATCCCGGAGCTTCTGTAACTCTGCCTGAGACCCAGATACTCTGCCTGCTGCATACTCTGCCATATCATCATCAAAAGTGGGGATATCATCCCCCAATCTATTCAGAGGTTCCTCTTGCCTCACATCCCCAGAACTACCCCCAACACGAGACCCGGCTAAACCAGCCACAGCAGTAGTCAAAGCTTGTAACTGTTCAGTGATCTTGGCGAGACCGTTCTCTAACTGATCCATACGGGATACCTCATTATCGGATTCACTCATACTTGTTACTGTTCTTTTAGTGAGTCTTGTCTCTTCTCTAACCCAAACGGTATCTATGATGTCTTTTTGAGACATAGAAGGTGTTAACATGATATATGTACGTATGAGGTGTATGAGACGCATGTAACATATATAACATACTAAATCAACTAAAATTTTCAACCAAATCGGCTCGTTATCATTTTAGAAGTTTTTGGGCTAACTGTCATAGAAGTGAACTCATCCCAGTTTAAATGGCCCAATGAGTTCACATCTCATGGCAAGGAACCCAACTAAATCCAAATGGTAATGTTCCGAACACAAGCAAAAAGTGGCCCATCAACACTTAGAAGCCTTTGGCCCAATCGTCATAGAATACGTTCTTGTCCCAGTTTAAATGGCCCAACAAGCCCGTATCCCATGACAAATGGTCCAAATGGATCCAAACGACGATGTTCCCAAACACAAGCATAAAAGAAAGATAATGCAAACATAAAACAATAATTTCTACAGAATGGCCCATCAACATTTCAGAAGCTTTGGGCCTAATGGTCATAAGGTACGAACTCGCCCCAATTTAAATGGCCCAGCAAGTTCACATTTTTGACAATAGTCCAACTGCATCCAAATGAGGATGGTCCACAAGCACATACTCAAGGAAATAATTGTTACTTTAACCATACAACCCCGGTCTATGGGTGGGTTCGCAAGAGTGTAGAAAAAGGCTCTCATTGGTGAATGATGGCCCACAACTAGGTCTCCCCAATCAAAGGTTCGAGTGACCAAGTGAGCGCACCCTTTTTTATACACTAAGGTATGTGCCAATGAGCTATGGTGTGTGACTGACTGTCAAATGGATTTCCCATTGTAGATTCCCCAGATGGAGGGTGGAGCGAGGCTCACTTAAATACCCAAGCCTCTTAGGCTCTTATCGCTTGGTGTCGGGAATAAACAACGAGTCCTCCAAATTAGTCCATCACAATAGGCTACGAGTAGATGGCTATCTAGGTGCCTTCACAGCTTTTCCTTCTAGAAAGGTAGTGAATGAAGGAAGACACCAAACCATTACCTAGCCTCAAAATGCCTTTGATTAAACCCCC
Source organism: Zanthoxylum bungeanum (assembly GCA_019454045.1). Classification (NCBI taxonomy): domain Eukaryota; kingdom Viridiplantae; phylum Streptophyta; class Magnoliopsida; order Sapindales; family Rutaceae; genus Zanthoxylum; species Zanthoxylum bungeanum. The sequence continues at coordinate 45,759 of SKCR01040290.1, read as the reverse complement.
TTTTTATCCACTATAGACACGGTCAATTAGAACATAAATCCAAACATTACAAGACAATATTTCGGGGACCTATTCCCATTCTATCCCCAGTGAGTCGCCAGACTGTGGGAACACAGAAACTGGGCGACGCATGCTGTTCTAGGCTCGCGGCCTAGACAGGAGTACGGAGTAGCCACGTGGGACTAAACCGGAGAATAATGGAGTCGCCACCCGGTGTGAACCGGGAAAATGAGATTTAAGGCCGCACTCACCCCTCGCAAGGGAAGACCTCAAACCGTTGGGTTCGGAATGGTCCTTTACTTATGTCACTTGTAATGAAAGGATTTGTGTAATAATTTAATCAAGCTTAAGTAACACTTATTTCCAAGAGTATTATGCTTCTAAGTTCATATGCGCAAAAATAAAACTTGCACCTAAATTTGCATATATTTTACATCTAAGATTGCATGCTTGAAAGCAAGTCAAAGTAGCAACGAACATACAACCATTGGCATATTGTATTCATGGAAACACAAGCACACACTAACCACGCAAGCACACATAAAAGCGAATCAAATAATGGCGGACATGTGATTTCATAGACATATCATACTTATACGTGTGGAAGCATAAACAAATAGCCATTACATGTCCATACGTAAATAAAAGAGTCAACTAAGTACATAATGCAAAAAGAGAATTAAGGATACAATTAGGCATTAAAGTAAGCATGCTATGACATGGTGCAAAAGGAGATAACTAATATGGACACTAACACACATGTGAGCACTTTTCCAAGTGGTACGTGGAATTGTATCCCAAGTACAGACCGCACTACCGTCCATTCAGAATCGGCTACGGAATTTATGTCTGGGTTTCCATCCGATTTACCACAAGAAATAATACTCAAATGCTATCATAACATGGATATATGAATTGTACTACGTTAAGCCAGGACTAAGGTAAATGATGCAACCAATGGAATAAATGTGCTTTTCATTATGATGCGTAAAGATAAGGATGACTATATGGGATTTCATAACACATGTGTGAATAGAGCAATGATGTGCTAAAAGATAAATGACATGGCAAGAAGCGCGGCAAAACATCATGGTAAAGGCTTTTAACCCCTCGACATGGAGGACCTTTAATCCCACGTATTAAGCCCGTGCGCACATAATACAATGCATATATATAAACAAAAGCAAATACCAAGATATCAGATTTTGTATACTAAGATAGACATATCGTGATGAGATGTAGGAGGACCTGTTTACCGTGGGTGTTCGTGCGGCGTTCGTATACGCGTTCGAATGGTAAACAGAAGGTCTGCATTCGTATAGCGTTTGATAACATGTTCGAACGAGACCAGACAGAAAACATGCGTTCATGTGGTGTTCTGAAATGCGTTCGAACGGGGTTACAGCAACGACCTCGAAAATGCAGTAAACAACATGAAACATACATGAATAGATGAATATATGACATCTAGTAAATAATAACGGGCTATGAGCGCGGCAAAGCATCGTGGTAAAGGATTTTAACCTCTCAAAATAGAGGACCTTTAATCGCACTTACTAAGCCCATGCGCAATCAACATAACACATATATAAAAAGTAAAGACAATTATATCGGACGTAGTATGCCCGATTGAACATTTCTTAGATTCAACCGAACACACATAAACCGGCGCGGCAAAGCATCGTGGTAAAGGATTTTAACCCCTCCAAATAGGGGACCTTTAATCTGACTTACTAAGCCCATGCACTCGATCACATCATGCATACAAAGAATAAAGACAATAATATCAAACTTAGTATGCCCGATTGAACATTTCTTACATTCAATCGAACACACATCAACCGGCGCGGCAAAGCATCGTGGTAAAGGGTTTTAACCCCTCCAATTAGGGGGACCTTTAATCCGACTTACTAAGCCCATGCGCTCGATCGTATCATGCATAAACAAGTAACATGCGGAATTTAAATGACGAATAATAAATAAATCAAAGCAACATAAAACAAAAGAAAGTGCCATTTACTCAAGCGGTACGTGGAGTTGTATCCCGAGTATAGAAGATACTACCGTCCATTCGGAATCGACTATGAAATTTATGTTCGGGTTTCCATCTGATATACCGTGAGAGTTGACACATCTTTCATTTCATTCCAAAGCCACAACATACAATATTTCGTAATCCATGCATATTTATCTACTCAAGGGCCACAACATGCATTTTAACATAACAATCATGCGAACGATACTCAATGAATAATAGAAAATAAAACAGAAAATGAATGTGGAAAATACCCTCAGTTCTAACCTTTTTTGCCGACTTTTGGACTTGCGTTTCACGGAGATCGGAAGGGTAAAGCTCCTCAACTTCTCCGGTTCACTGGTTTAGGGTCTTAGCTCACTGTTTTATTATTTTGCTTGTTGTTTGGCCTCCATTTTGCTGCTGTTTCCTCTGGACTTTCTGTTCACTGTTCAGGTCACTGTTTTGGCGGGAAAGGTTGCTGTTTTTGGGGTTAATTTGCTGCTGTTTTAAGGTGATTTTGGGCTACTGTTTGCGTGTTCAGGGCTGTTGTTTTTGGTGTAATTTTCGATGTATGTAGCTGCTATTTTTGGGATTATTTTCGGTGATGTGTGGGGTTTTGACCGGCGTAAACACACACGTATAACACAAGCGTACGTATCGTTCAAGTAGTATAAAAAGTATCGATCCCACGAGGACTTAAAACCTTTTTGTTATCAATTTATGGGCCAAATGATTACCAGTATCTAACAAGTTGTTTAATTGATTTGGAATAGCGACGATTCTAAATTTAAAGACAAATAATTAAAATTGCTTAAAAGTAGATTTTAAAGAAATTCAATATTAAAAACTATCCAGGGTTGTGACTTATTTCAATATTATTTAAAAGATGAAGTAGTTATCTTATAGTTGGGTAATATATCAATTTATTAACCTGGAACACTAACTTATGTAAAAGCCTCTTCCGATGGTCATTTACAAATACCTAGTATAATCCAATTGAACCATATGTCTATGTCAAACACATTACCTAGATTCATTAAGTTCAAGTTCCAATTATGGCTACCCCCGCCCAACAGGTATATTCCTATCCTGTAAGGAAATCTATTAAAAGGGTTATCTATCCTCAAGGAAGATCGTGGGCTATTGAGTCTAAGGTCTTAAACTTAAAATCCCTATGTCTAGTTCATTTTAAGTTTACCTAATCAATTTAATTAATGGCCAGTTAATTAAAGAGCATTAAGATTAAGACTCAATAAATAAATCTTTAAATTACCCAAACTATAATCTAACCCTTATAAACCGGTTTAATTAAAATTCATCACAACCCTAGATAACTAACTTAGCTACGACACATAACTAGGGCTAAAAACTTAAAAGACTTAAAAGAAAATTGCATAAAGTAAATGCAGTAAAATAAATGCTGAAAATGAATTAAAATAAAATTGTTAAGGTAAAAAGGAATTACTTCTACTATATACTAATTAGATTTCTCCCATATTATAATATAAGCTTTGCAAAACATTTTCATCCAGCCATATAGGCGGTATTTTGATTTAATTAGTTTAAAAACAACCAGCCATAAAGGCGGAATCATTTTAAAAAAACCAGCCATAAAGGCGGAATCAAATAACCAGCCATATAGGCGGAATGAAAACAACCAGCCATAAAGGCGGAATTTAAAAAAAACCAGCCATAAAGGCGGAATATGAATTTTATTACCCACCGACCAATCTGGCGGTATCCTGATTAAGTCAATTTAAAACTTGAATATATTATAATTATGGGAGAATAATCTAAGAAGTAATAGTAAAAGAATTACCTTTTACCTTAACAGAGGGAAGTTACCTCCTCATAATGAGTAGTAAAAACTGTAAAATAAAGAAAGTAATTATTATTATTACAGAACTTAGTTAAAAATTACAAAAACTGAATAAAAAGAACTTAGAGAGAGAGAAACTCCCTAATTACATAGGATTTGGGAGAGGAAATGGTACAACAAAAACTGAATCCTCGCGCTCTTTATAGAGCGCGGATGGGGTCAGCGCGTCGCGACGCTCGCTACAGTGACACGTGTCACTTGGTGATTCGACGGCTCAGATCTTATCTGATGACGTGGCACTGTTCATGACATCATTGCTTACGTCAGACTGATGATGTGGCACTGTTCATGACGTCATTGCTGACGTCATGCTGACGTCACTGTCGGCAACTGTCGGCACCGTTGGATGGGTGACACGTGGCATCCGGCGCACGTTAGCAAGTCCGTTGTGATGATGACACGTGGCACGGCGCACATTAGCAAAGTAAAACTTTTCAAATTGTTGACCCGTTGACCACGGCGCATTTTAGCAAAACCGGTGCACGTTGCGCGTCGCCGCGCGCAGTGATCTACCGTCGCGACGCGCAGAAGGTGAAAATATTCCTGTTGCCGCATTTTTGTCCTATTTTGCCCCAAATTGCCTCCAGTACTGTCCAAACTTTATGTATCTGCAAAATAACAACAAAACACATCAAAACGTTCATAAATCTCGAGAAACAATACAAAATATTAGGTCAAATGAGTGGGAAATAGTGGTATAAATACCACTCATCACACCCCCAAACCTAAAATTTTGCTAGTCCTCGAGCAAAATAGAAAATAAAATAACATGAAAATAAAATTTAACTAAGCCACTTTCGTAGGGATCACGGTTGCATTTAGCGTATGCAACAAGCCTTTAAACCCCTAGGTGTCCCTAGTGGACGAGTTGTAGTCTCGTGAGGGCTTACAGCAATGATACCCACAAACATTTTACAAAAGTAAAAAGGTAATAAAACTAATGCACACAAAAGCAAAAAGACAAGCGAAAAGAGAATAAAGAAAGTTAGTGACTAATCATGTGAAAATTCTACTCCAAGTTACTAGTTGTTTTGTTTCTTTCTAAATTACTGAATAAGTAAATTCTCCGATTATTTTTACCATTCTCCATATATACAGCTAACAAAATATTAATCAACTCATTTTTGCCCACAACAGTCATAAGTGCAGTTGATAAGAGGGTAATATTTTTGTCCTAAAGTTCTATCAGATTTCGCACCTTTTTGTAGCAATGGAATAATTTTCTGATTTTTCTGATTTTTTTCTTTGATTTTTTCTCTATTTTTTATTTATATACAATACCTTCCGTCTATGTAGCGAGCTTTGGGTCGGTGGCTCCCAAACCAGTTGGCTTTAGGGCACCAAGTGTTAAGACACCCCTACGAACTTAATTACTCAGACTTCAGATATATATATATTTTTTACAGTATCTTCGATCCATGTAACGAGCTTTGGGCCAGTGACTCCCAAACCAGTTGGTTTTAGGGCACTAGGTGTTAAAACACCCTTACAGACTTAATAACCCGGATCTTAGATACTTTATTTTTGTAAATCAGATTATTTTTTTTTTACTCCATCACTATTTAGAGATGCTTCTTCCAATTAAACTATAGTACGGAATATTACAAACTTTTCAATTTTAGCTAATGACTGTATGTTCCATGTAAGTTCATAATACCTGTCAACTGAACATATGAAGATTCATTTTAATCAGATTTATGGAGAATTCACAAATTAAATAATTCAAAAGGAAATAAACAAAAATTAACTTATTTTGAAATAAATGGTTTGAGATACGTATCAGGAGTGAAAACTCCTTACTCAGCTACCTCTCACCAATTTCACCTTTTTAGTCAAAACAGAAATACGAAAATGCAAAATATTTTTGTAATTTTTGAAAAATTTTCAATTTTTTTGTATTTTTCGAAAAAATTTGGACTAAAAATAAAAACAACATACAAACTAAAAACAAGGTACTAATCAACTAAATCCCTCCCCCAAACCTAAATGAGACATTGTCCCCAATGTCTTAAACAGTAAAAGGAGAGATAGAAGGTTGTACCTGGTTAGCTGAAATCTATAGGAAATTAAGGTTAAGATCCAGATTAATTCGACGCCTCTTACCACGATCGTCCTCAGACCAATTTATCTTTGATAGGATAGGGTCAACTTGTGGTTCATAGGCTATGAGTTGGTCTATCAGATCCGGAGCAAGTCTGGCAGTGAAGAGGAGTTCTTTCATAGGTTTTGACACGAACCCATTTCTCCGAGCATCATCAAGAACACACAAAGAAAATCATAAAATCCATCAACGTTGAGTAGTTCAAGCGGTTTCTGGTGTATGTTCAGGTTCGCCCAAGATAGAACTATAAAAATTTCCTCTAATGTACCCAAGCCACCTGGCAAAGCAATAAAAGCATCAGCACGGTTAATCATTTCTACCAAACGTTCAGACATACCTGATACGATTAGTGTTGGAAAATATGACCCATAGCGTCACTATTTGCACATATCATTGTGTTGTTGTAGCAAATTGACTATGTAATAAGGAAATTGCACTCTCATCATTTGTGATTAGATCACCATAGATATATAAATGAAGAGAGGTCCATATGATTAGTTCCTGGATTGAGATGATATGAGACAATATCAGTCCACGAAGGATTAATCATTAAATATCCCTAGCCGTAGTATTATCGAGACTGGACATCGATAATGCGGAATAGGCTAGTATTGCACTTGTGTGCGTTGTGAGGGCACAACGGCATAGTTCTCATATATATAAGTGTTGGATACTTATGCAAGTGCGATAGGAGGTCGTGTTTCACCGATGGTACGGGAAACAGCTTCGCTCTGGATAGACCCCTCGGAATCCCATTGGTATTATGACTATGTGTCTATGGGAGGCCGAAATCAAGGTAGGTGTGTATAGTCTTAACCTGAGACTTGCATCGCTAATACTTACGATAATTGATAACTTTGGTTTTGGTGGTAGGGGACTTTAAACAGGTTCTGAGTACACCACTTCTGGGTTTATCAGAGAGTCGTAGAGTATTGGGTGTGATGTCAAGACGGAAGTATCACTTCAGTCATATTGGAGATGATGTCATGCAGGATACGGTATTAGTGCTCTTAAGTGCTGCGCGGCCATCGGGATATTATGACAAGGTCATGTATATCCGATTATAGAGACTAGTTACCAGACATCCGACATGTGCTTCGTACGGGGCAGACACTTATCCAGCCCCAGGCCTAGCACGTGACTATCCGATACTGGACCGATATGCACAATACAATTGTATACTACGCTTGATACAGATCTTAAATATTCTTATAAGAATATGTCCGGAGAATTAGGTAGACTTGGTGCTTTGCTAGAAGCCAACCTTGTCTCGTAAATCGGTAGAACGTAGTACTTGGTACGTACGTGATTCGGATACTCCGACGACCGTATTTACTGCCAATATATCCGGGGATCTCATGGGTCGCTTCCCAAAGATTCACCGATGACGTATGACTCGCACTTATATTAATCTGGGATTAATTTGATGAGAGAGAGAATTAATCTGGGATTAATTTCGGAGACACTTTATCTAGGATAAAATATCAATTGAAGAGAGAGAAACATTGATTTGGAATTAATCGAGGAATTAATATATTTGATATATTAAACGAAATTAGATTTCGACGCGGAATTAAAATTAGATTTTAATTCGGGCGAGGGAATTAATTTAGAATTAATTCGTTAGCGACGTGAATAATAATTCCGCTAGGCGTAATTATTTAATTCTCGTCGCGACGGAAATTAGTTAATTCGGAATTAGCGAATTTGGGCCCGAAAGTGTTTGCGGACACATTCGTATTTTGATACGGGTGGAATCCGCAAATCACATCGCGATATCTCATTACTTGACACGAATAGATGATGGATGTATCTAGACACCTTTGAGGGATGATACATTGTCTCTATTCTCAATGTGAGGTAATAATGGCATATGATGAATTTTCTTTTGGAGGGAAAACTTTTCACGTTTTTTGAAGAGTTTTTTTATCTTAAAAAATTCATTTTGGTATTAGATACATTATTATTGCTTTTCTTTTTCTTGACTTACGGTTTTTGAAAAAAAAAAGACAAGAAAATTGAAAAGGCAAACTCTCTCCTCTTCTTCTCCTCTCTTCTCTCACGCCATTTTCTGGTTTTCAAGGGGCAGTGAACTGCCGAACAGAACAAAAGGAAATGGAGGGAAGCAAGTGTGTTTTGTGGCAAAACAAGAGTGCTAGCACACTCCGGGATCATGTCAAGGTGATAAGGGAAGTATACCCATGAGCAAGGAACGTTTTGATGAAGCTTGGAGCTCGTTTTTCTTGATCAAAATGGAGCAAAACAGAAGCACAAACTGCTGCAGTGGGCGCACATGAGCAGTGGGCAGTGAGCAAAATTTCAGTTCGTTTTTGTTGCCAAATCGTCTCTCAACCGCTCGATGTAAGTATTCCGCACTTCCGTCGTTGTATTTGCTTATGATTCATGCTTGAGTTTTGATCTTGGGACCTCTAGAAACTCCTACAATGGCATCAAGAGCTTAGGTTAAAAGCATGAAAAATGTTAGGGCTAAAATTTGGGCAAACTTGAATTTGAGCATGATAAATTAAATTGGATGGATTTGTATGCTTAATTGTGTTTGAATTGAAGATTGACATGATCAATTTCAAGAAAATGTGATTGGATCTTTTTTCCCCCAAATAATCACCTTGGTCGAAACTTTAATTTTTTTTTATGTCTTGGGATTTTTGATTTTTGACAATTTGAAGTGTTGGAAATCATTCGGGATGATGATTTAACGTCGATTGCGGAATCAATTGGATTGAATTCGATTTGGACGAAAAATCCCCAAATTGCCAAGTATGTCATGAAAATTTAAATTGGGTAAAATTGATTTGAGCATGCAATTATGAAATTGGATGATTAAGTATGCTTAATACATGTTTAATTGATAATTGGTTGGATCAATTTGATTAAATATTGTTTGGAACAAATTCCCCAATTTTGAAAGTATGTCATGAAACTTGAAATTGGATAAAATTGATTTGAGCATGCAATTATGAAATTGGATGATTAAGTATGCTTAATACATGTTTAATTGATGATTGGTTGGATCAATTTGATTAAATATTGTTTGGAACAAATTTCCCCAATTTTGATGTGTTGGCCGAGAGTTATGCCCCTTTGTGTTCTTGGTGAATTTTTTTTTTGAAACATTGGATGTGTTGAAAATCATTAGGGTATATTGATTTAATGTCGAATTGTTTTTAATTGGATTGAAACAAATCGGACATGTAATTAACCTCATTGCCGAGAACAAAGTAAAGCATGTAATGAGTTTGATTTTAATCTTAATGTGTTGGACATGTGATGATGAAATTGAGTATGATTAATTGGACTAATTAGTGTTTTGGAAATGTTGATTTAGTTGATTAATCATGTAATGCACTTTAAGTAATTAAATTGTTAAATTGGATTTATGTAATTTAATTATTTGAGGCCTTAAATTGGATTTGGGCTTCTAATGTTGTAATTGGGCCTATTGGGCTTGATTTTATCAAGTTGGGTTTAGGCCAAATGGATTGGATCCAATTGGGCCCAAAACCTTAACCATAAAGCCCAAATGCAACTAATGGACCTTTGTAATTTAATGGGCCTAATGGGCCAAAATTAATTTAAAGGCTTATGGGGTAAATCCCGGATTGGACTTTGGTTGCGGGTTTGACCCGAGTTGACCAAAGACCACGCCTTAAGAAATTAATTAAAAGCCCATTAGACTTTAATTAAATTAATATTGGATATTAATCGGGCTTTGAGACCCGTAGCGATTAAATTTGGAGTTTAAGTCGAAAAGGGTTTATTATTAAAGTGTGTTATTTAATTTGGAATTAAATAGTGAATTAGAATTAAATACAAATTTAATGGATTTAATTGTGTAGTTTAATTTAATTCTAGAATTTGTACTTTAAGTACTTATCCGCAAAAACGAGTTTGACTCGAACAAAATCAAATCGTTGTTTGAACATTGGATGATCACATAATTATCAGATTAATTAATTTGATTAGATTGATTGATAACATGCTTATATGAGTGAATACATGGTTGTGATGCATGAATAATGTATATCGGATGGATATTAGATGGGTGGGGCAATTTTAGAAATTGTTGTAATAAATTCGATTTATTAAATTGGACCTGCGAGTCCAGCCTTTTCACCTTCGTTCTCTTGTATTCTCTTCTCACATATTCCCCTCTATGTATATGAGGTTTCTTTAGAAGTATAGTGTAACGGGTAGAAGTAATACTAGTGTTAGCTTGAGTGAGAAAGGGAGAGATTTGATCTAGGATCAATGTGTAAGTATCCATCCGCATATCATTATTATTTATTTTCATACTCGCTTTATTATGTGTTTAGAATGCATGTTTAAGGGTGTATGATGATGAGACCTTAACAAAGATAATTAAATTGGTAGTCAATTTGCACGCGAAAATCCCTCAATATATATCATGCGTTATTTCCTTCCATTGAGTGATTCTTGCTCAAGATCGGAGATTGTCAGGGGTTGTTTTTGGCCAAAGTCAAGCCCTTGTCAGTCAAAGATGTGCTTTAATCAAGAGGCTTTGTTATATATCGGTGTCGTGTCCAAGTTGTGGTTTGTTTGGCCAAAGTCAAGACCACTTTTTGTCCATAGACATTTGATTACGAAGCTTCCCTGTCAATGGGTCCACGCTTGACTGAGATTACTAGGTTTGTTATTGTGCCAAAGCCAAGGCCTAGATGATTCAGAGGAAAACGGGTAGGGTATATATTCGATATATAGGCATATATTAGATATATGTTTCGGACTTGGATGTCCACCTACTAGATCTAGGAGTTGGATGGGATCCAATTGATCTTCGACATCTACCTTGTTAATTATCATACAATTTTTGTTTGACCAAAGTCAAGATTGTATGATACTTTAACGGGATCCTAGCCCACTAGGAAACACGGTTTCCCGAGTACTCCACAGAGGGTTAGAGGCTCGACGAAAAATAGTGGGAGGCAAGTATTGAATTTGCAACATTCGTTCGAATACTCGCTAAGCACGCTCATTTTATTTTACTCGTCATATTAATCAAAAGTATTAGTCGGACTAATATTTTATGTTGTTTTAATAAACAGTTGGACTGTATTATACTTGATTATATATAATTGGATTATATTAATCAATATATTTGAATTAATTAATTTCAGTTTACAGTTGATTTTATAATTGGATTATAGTAATCAATGTAATTGAGGTTAATTAATTTGGATTATATTTGATTATATAGTTGGACTATTATAATCATTATAATATATATAGTACCACTAATCGTTGATTAAATAGTTGGACTATTGTAATCAAGATAAGAAATTGAAAAGTTGGATATTTAAAATATAATCTGGGATTAAAATATTTTAAATGATTTAATTTTCAAATTGGGAATAAATAATAGGTTACTTTATTTGATAAAATAACTTATTATACGTTACGCCCAAAATTAAGCAAATAGTAGAGCATAAAATCTTTGGAAGATTTATGTGATGATGACTTTAGTGCTTAATTAATATACTTATAATAAATCTATCTTTAGATTTAAAAGTATTAAAATTGCAATTAATAATTCTTGGAGAATTAATTGACTATTCTAGTGGAGAAAAGTCAAAGTTTGCAATTGGGCATGTAGCACAAGGTGCACATCGTTTCGATATTCCGAAACCCAAGGCTTGGCCAAAGGTTTGTGAAATATTGAAAAGGATAATTGACATATCCCGTAGCGACTACCATTTGGATATGGAAGACACGAAGTAGATAAACAGATCGACTATAGTATTATACCATCGCGGTAAGACCGTAATGAAAATACTTAAGCATTAAGTTTCATACATAAATGAAAGAGTACAGTATTATTTCATATGAGGACTCCTCTCGTGACACGTCAGTTAGACGGTGTGTCCGAACTAAAACCGAATTTTGTTGGACATGATAAGGTTTATCACGAGTCGCTCTGAGCTATCATTTCCTTCAAACAGGATATGTATTAACAGTGAAAAACTTATTTAGAATAAGGTTCCATATAAATCTGTTTGACAGATATCATATAGGATATGAACAGGAAATAAACGGGGTTTCTTACTCCTAATAATTTGGGTATGCCAGGCATAACGTTTGGATGATACCAAACTAAAAACCCAAATTGGATTAGTGCCAATATAGGTTATCCTAAGGGAAACCTTAAGTATAGTACTTGTAAATCTCACATGAGAACAATATGATTGTTGCTCACCATGCGGTTTTCCTGAGAGGAATACCGATATGCAGTGGTCAGTGGGAGGATAGTGATACTCGATGAAAATCGGAGTAATACTGTTCAAGGCACGAAGTCCTTAATGGAACCCAAACAGTTCATCAATAATGAATCTGTACCATTAATCTTCGAATACACAAGAACTGGGTAGATCAGATAGAGTCAGAAAACAACCTAGGATATGGGTTTCTGATCTAACCTCATTAAGATGTAAATCTTATGAAGGTATATCCACCGACTACGTTTTGAGGAAGTGATACGAGGTATCGACTCCCTGTTATGGCAAAGTGCCATCAGTCCGAAATGGATTCCATGTATAACGACTATTATGGATACTAGTTGTTGTACCACAAAGCATTGTGCCTATTGGTACATTATACGTCTTCAAGGAAGACATACATGGATGGCAACATACCAATGTACAAAGCTAGGCTTTTGACGGAAAGGTATCGTTATCAACATTGTGTTAATAACGGTTCAACCTTTTACCTGTTGCCATGGTAAATCCATTTTGAAGATGCTTGTTGATAACTGTATATTTCATTTATGAAATATGTCAGTTACAAATCAAAATCGCTTTCCTGAAAAGGAAACCTTTTGGAGAATGTTTATAACATTCTGACGATTTTGTATAACCGACAAACAAAGTTTGCGGATTATTCAATCCATGTTTGGATTGAAGCAAGCATAGGGTTCTTGGAACTGACGTTTTGAAATAATCATAATGGTTTATGATTTAACTCAAAACGAAATAATTCTTGTGTATATAAGGAGGTTAGTGGGAGAGGGCACTGACAATGAAATTCCCATAAAACAATTGGTGAAAGCTTGGCTTTCATGGATATTCTTTCAATAGAAATTCTCCGTAGAATTCTGGGGAGTAACACCTTTATTCAAGGAATAAAGATCTACTGGGATAGATTTAGAATTGTTAACATTCTCTGGGAAATTGTACATTTAAAATGTACTTGTATTGGTGTCTACGCTTCGAGCATATGGAGTCACGATCAGGTCAATCCAAGTGATAATCACTGGATTGAAATTAAGAACATCTGTTAGTATCTCAGAGAACTAAAGATGTTGTCTTAAACTATGGAGAATGAGAACTTGAAGTGACTGGGATCACTGCTGCAAGTTTCCAAACAATTAAATACTACGGTACTATAAAGTTTGAATAACGGTACAGTGAGCTGGAAATCTTCCGAGCAAGATAACTGTTGCCGAATAAACAACAAATGCGGATTATTGCTGCAGCTGAGGCAGCAATAGAAGCCATTTGGATCGAAAATAAGTCTAATTAGATTAGATATAGTTCCTTTAGCAGCTGAGCTAGGCGTCAGCACAGGCTAAGGAATTAAAGGTCTCATCGACGATCCAGATATATACTTCTATATCATCTGATTCGTTCGGATCATACATCGTGGCGATGTGATGATCGTACAAATCCGCTGACGAAAACCTTTCCTCAGCAATTTGAGCGAACCATACATAGTTCAGGTGTAGGACACTTGAGTGACTCGCTATGTGCCAAGTGGGAGATTGTTGGAAAATATGACCCATAGCGTCACTATTTGCACAGATCATTGTGTTGTTGTAGCAAATTGACTATGTAATAAGGAAATTGCACTCTCATCATTTGTGATTAGATCACCATAGATATATAAATGAAGAGAGGTCCATATGATTAGTTCCTGGATTGAGATGATATGAGACAGTATCAGTCCACGAAGGATTAATCATTAAATATCCCTAGCCGTAGTATTATCGAGACTGGACATCGATAATGTGGAATAGGCTAGTATTGCACTTGTGTGCGTTGTGAGGGCACAACGACATAGTTCTCATATATATAAGTGTTGGATACTTATGCAAGTGCGATAAGAGGTCGTTCTTCACCGATGGTACGGGAAACAGCTTCGCTCTGGATAGACCCCTCGGAATCCCATTGGTATTATGACTATGTGTCTATGGGAGGCCGAAATCAAGGTAGGTGTGTATAGTCTTAACCTGAGACTTGCATCGCTAATACTTACGATAATCGATAAACTTTGGTTTTGGTGGTAGGGGACTTTAAACAGGTTCTGAGTACACCACTTCTGGGTTTATCAGAGAGTCGTAGAGTATTGGGTGTGATGTCAAGACGGAAGTATCACTTCAGTCATATTGGAGATGATGTCACGCAGGATACGGTATTAGTGCTCTTAAGTGCTGCGCGGCCATCGGGATATTATGACAAGGTCATGTATATCCGATTATAGAGACTAGTTACCAGACATCCGATATGTGCTTCGTACGGGGCAGACACTTATCCAGCCCCAGGCCTAGCACGTGACTATCCGATACTGGACCGATATGCACAATACAATTGTATACTACGCTTGATACAGATCTTAAATATTCTTATAAGAATATGTCCGGAGAATTAGGTAGACTTGGTGCTTTGCTAGAAGCCAACCTTGTCTCGTAAATCGGTAGAACGTAGTACTTGGTACGTACGTGATTCGGATACTACCGACGACCGTATTTACTGCCAACATATCCGGGGATCTCATGGGTCGCTTCCCAAAGATTCACCGATGACGTATGACTCGCACTTATATTAATCTGGGATTAATATGATGAGAGAGAGAATTAATCTGGGATTAATTTCGGAGACACTTTATCTAGGATAAAATATCAATTGAAGAGAGAGAAACATTGATTTGGAATTAATCGAGGAATTAATATATTTGATATATTAAACGAAATTAGATTTCGACGCGGAATTAAAATTAGATTTTAATTCGGGCGAGGAATTAATTTAGAATTAATTCGTTAGCGACGTGAATAATAATTCCGCTAGGCGTAATTATTTAATTCTCGTCGCGACGGAAATTAGTTAATTCGGAATTAGCGAATTTGGGCCCGAAAGTGTTTGCGGACACATTCGTATTTTGATACGGGTGGAATCCGCAAATCACATCGCGATATCTCATTACTTGACACGAATAGATGATGGATGTATCTAGACACCTTTGAGGGATGATACATTGTCTCTATTCTCAATGTGAGGTAATGATGGCATATGATGAATTTTCTTTTGGAGGGAAAACTTTTCACGTTTTTGAAGAGTTTTTTTATCTTAAAAAATTCATTTTGGTATTAGATACATTATTATTGCTTTTCTTTTTCTTGACTTACGGTTTTTGAAAAAAAAAGACAAGAAAATTGAAAAGGCAAACTTCTCCTCTTCTTCTCCTCTCTTCTCTCACGCCATTTTCTGGTTTTCAAGGGGCAGTGAACTGCCGAACAGAACAAAAGGAAATGGAGGGAAGCAAGTGTGTTTTGTGGCAAAACAAGAGTGCTAGCACACTCGGGATCATGCCAAGGTGATAAGGGAAGTATACCCATGAGCAAGGAACGTTTTGATGAAGCTTGGAGCTCGTTTTTCTTGATCAAAATGGAGCAAAACAGAAGCACAAAACTGCTGCAGTGGGCGCACATGAGCAGTGGGCAGTGAGCAAAATTTCAGTTCATTTTTGTTGCCAAATCGTCTCTCAACAGCTCGATGTAAGTATTCCGCACTTCCGTCGTTGTATTTGCTTATGATCATGCTTGAGTTTTGATCTTGGGACCTCTAGAAACTCCTACAATTAGTTCATATCCGTTTGATGATCCAATAAGATTTGCCTCTGCCAATGGTTTTGGGACGATTCCAAAACATGACTGCCTTCTTCCTGTACGGCTTTTGAAACGATCCCCATAAGTCCGAGATTTCCTCCACCATATATTAGGTGCATATTTCTTGCAGCTAAAACTCGACCCAATTCCCGTGCTGCTTCTATGTATTGGGTTTAGTACCAACAGTACTTCAACAAAACACACAAATGTTTTCAACTCGTCGTCTTGAAGTGGCTTCCATTTTTTTTATGTATTTCTTTCTTGACTCTGGATGACTTCAAAGGTGCAATGATGAGTTGAATTTATAATACCTGAAAAGGGTGAGTAATAATAGCAGAAGTATCTTCCAAAGGACGATTAGTAGCAAAATAGTAAAATAGATTATGATAGTCAACAAGATCTGGATCCTGTCGGAGAAAATAGAAGAAAACAACAAACAAATAATATTATTAGGAAAAGACAAAGAAATATAATATGTACAAAAATCTACAGCTTGATTAACGTCTATGCGTCAGGGACAAGCTTCCCATCCAATTTTCTATAAATTGGCAAACAGGGTCTTTTTTAGTCAGATTCCCAAGACTTAACTGTGGACTTTCTTTTTGAAATTGTGTATGTAATCTGCGAAATTCTATGTGAACATATCCACTGGGATGCGTCTCAAGGGTCGAAGATATATCATCTAAAGACTCCTTACTCAAGCCATCCCTAATGAATTTAATTTTGTCTTCGCGATTACAGACACCATTCCTAAAGAACGACAACGAGTGTTGCAATTCCAACGTGCACATTGTAACAAACACCCATTTGTTTAGCTCTTCGTTTCTTTGCATAGGTGCTTCTTCCAAAACCAGGCAAGTGTGAAATAAAAGAGTCAGAAGACTCACCTGCCAATCGGACTCGTGCTTCAATTACCCAACGAATGTCATTGGGAACACCATAGATCGTTAGTAACCTCATCGTTCCAAGCGAGCTTTGTAGACTTTCATCAGAGATTTTTGAGGGAGAGAAGGAAATTGCTTGTGAAGATTTGAGAGAGCTTCTTCCATCTTGAAATTACTTAATCTGCGAAAACTAAACACACAAAATTAAATCACACCAAATCACAATATATACAAAAATTGCATGGGTTGCCTCCCTGCGAGCGCTAAGTTTAAAGTCGTCAGCTAGACGTGACTTCTTGAACGTTTATGCTGGATCTGAAAGTGTGACACTTTCTTTTTGTCGCTCAAATGATTCTCCCCAGTAGTGCTTGACACGCTGACTGTTAACTTTGAATGTGTTGTTGGTTTTGGGATCCAGTAACTCAACAGCTCCATATGGTAAAACCTGAGTGATCACAAATGGTCCTGACCACCTAGATTTCAGCTTTCCAGGAAAAAGTTTTAATCTCGAGTTGTACAACAACACCTGCTGCCTTGGTTCTAACTGTCTGTGCACTATTTTTCGGTCATGCCATTTTTTGGTCTTTTCTTTGTATAATTTGGCATTGTCATAAGCCTGTAGGCGAAATTCCTCCAATTCATTGAGTTGGTGAAGTCTTTTTCTCCTGCAGCTTGTGAGTCAAGATTCAACTTCTTCAGTGCCCAATACGCCTTGTGTTCAAGCTCAACTGGCAGATGGCATGCTTTCCAAACACCAATTGATATGGAGACATACCAATGGGTGTCTTGTAAGCTGTTCTGTAGGCCCATAATGCATCATCTAGTTTTGTAGACCAGTCCCTCCTTGTTGATCCAACGGTCCTTATAGGATTCTTTTGATCTCCCTGTTTGAAACCTCAACCTGTCCATTTGACTGTGGATGGTAAGCAGTGGCAACTTTGTGAGTAACTCCGTATTTGGATAGGAGTGCATCAAAGTATTTGTTGCAGAAATGAGAGCCACCATCGCTGATGATTGCTCGAGGTGTTCCAAACCGAGTGAAAATGTTCTTTTTTAATGAATTTGATCACCACTTTGGAATCATTGGATGGCAGTGCAATTGCCTCAACCCATTTGGAGACGTAGTCTACAGCAACCAGAATGTATAGGTTTCCAAATGATGTAACAAAGGGTCCCATGAAATCAATACCCCATACATCGAATATTTCCACTTCCAGAATATTTTGCAACGGTCCTTCGTTTCTCCTTGAAATATTCCCCGTTCTCTGGCACATGTCACATTGAAAAGCAAAAAGATAAGCATCTTTAAAAAGTGTGGGCCAGAACAAACCTGATTGAAGGACTTTGGCTGCAGTTTTGTTTCCACTGAAGTGTCCGCCGTATGGTGATGAATGACAGTGTTGCAAAACACTGTTGACTTCCTCCTGTGGAACACACCGTCTCAGTAATTGATCAGTACAGCGTTTAAACAGGTACGGTTCATCCCAGATATAGTGCTTGACTTCTTTGAAAAACTTCTTCCGTTGCTGAATTGTCCATTCCAATGGCCATTTTCCTGTTACAATATAATTAACATAGTCAGCATACCATGGGACTTCATGTTGTTTTATGGAAAACAGTTGTTCATCTGGAAAAGTTTCTTTGATTGTTAGTTCTTTGTCAGCTGTTTTTCCATTTTCGAGCCTCGATAAGTGATCTGCCACCTGGTTTTCTGTTCCTTTCCTGTCTCGAATCTCCACGTCGAATTCTTGCAAAAGAAGTATCCAACGGATCAATCTGGGTTTGGCATCTTTCTTTGTGATCAGGTATTTGATTGCTGAATGATCTGTGTAAACCACCACTTTGGGACCCAGCAGATAGGAGCGGAATTTGTCAAAAGCGTACACAACTGCTAACAACTCCTTTTCAGTGGTTGTGTAGTTGAGTTGAGCTTCATTAAGAGTTCTGCTGGAGTAGTAAATGGTGTGGAAAATCTTTGCTTTGTGTTGTCCCAAAACCGCACCTACAGCAAAATCACTAGCATCACACATTACCTCAAATGGAAGGGTCCAATCTGGTGCTACAATGATGGGGGCAGAAATCAGCTTCTGTTTTAAGATCTCGAAAGCTTCTCTGGCATTCTTTGGTGAAGTTGAAAGGCACATCCTTTTCCAGAAGATTGCAAAGAGGTTTGGCAATCTTGGAAAAGTCTTTGATAAATCTCCTGTAAAAACCTGCATGTCCAAGAAAACTCCGAATCCCTTTTACAGATGTTGGTGGAGGTAGTTTCTCAATTGTCTCTATCTTTGCTTTGTCTACCTCGATTCCCTTTTGTGAAATCCGGTGTCCAAGAACAATGCCTTCCTGTACCATGAAATGGCATTTCTCCCCATTGAGTACCAGGTTGTATCTTCGCACCTTTGTAATACATGTTCCAAATTTTTCAAACAATGGTCAAAAGAATCACCAAACATAGAAAAATCATCCATAAAAACCTCCATACTCTGCTCCAGTATATCTGAGAAGATGGCCATCATGCAACGCTGAAAAGTGGCAGGGGCATTACATAATCCAAACGGCATCCTGCGGAAAGCAAAAGTACCATAGGGACATGTAAAAGTAGTTTTCTCCTGGTCTTCTGGTGCGATGGCAATCTGATTGTAACCTGAATATCCATCAAGAAAACAATAGAATTCATGTCCTGCCAGTCTATCTAACATATGGTCAAGGAATGGCAGCGGAAAATGGTCCTTTCTCGTGGAATCAGCTCGTTCTTTTCATTGGTGACAACAGTAATTCCTCCTTTCTTTGGTACACACTGCATAGGACTTACCCAAGTGCTATCTGAGATGGGGTAAATGATGCCAGCATCCAACCATTTGATGATTTCTTTCTTCACGACTTCCTTCATGATTGGATTGAGTCTCCGTTGATGCTCCACTGTTGGTTTGTATTCATCATTCATCAGGATCTTGTGCATGCAAAATGATGGACTAATGCCTCGAATGTCTGCTATAGTCCAGCCAATGGCTCTTTTGTGCTCTCGTAACACTCTCAGTAGTTTTTCTTCCTGCTCCAATGTTAGTGAAGAAGAAATAATAACAGGTAATTCAGAAGAGTTTCCAAGAAATGCATACCTGAGATGGCTCGGAAGTAACTTTAGTTCCAGCTGCGGTGGTTCTTCAATCGAAGGTTTGATTCGATCTTTCTTTGGCAGTTCCAAGCTTTCAACTGGTGGTGTTACTTTGAATCGGAATGGTTTGTCAAGGAAGTTGATATATTCCAAGATTTCAGCATCTAGCTCGCTGTCAGTCATATTGGTGATGCAGGCTTCAAGTGTGTCTGTGGAATTTGACTCAGTATTCTGAACAATTTTATCAACAACATCAATTCTGAAGCATTCTTCTTCTTCCTTTTCATCGCTTGGAAATTTCATGGCTTGGAAAACATTAAAGGTCACTTCTTGGTCCTGCACTTTCATTGTTAGTTCTCCTTTTTGTACATCAATTACAGTTTTACCTGTAGCCAAAAATGGTCTCCCAAGAATGATAGGTACTTCTTTGTCTTCTTCCATGTCAAGGATGATGAAGTCAGCTGGAAGGATGAGTTTGTCAACTTTAACCAGCACATTTTCCACGACTCCTCTGGAAATGCGAGTGTACGATCAGCAAGTTGTAAAGATACTGAGGTAGGCATTGCTTCTCTCCAATTTGCAATTTCCTGTAAATAGAAAAAGGCATTAAATTAACACTGGCACCTAAATCACATAAAGCCTTACCAATGTAATGTTCTCCAATGGTGCAAGGAACTGTGAAACTGCCAGGATCTTTCAACTTTGGGGGAAGTTTTCTCTGAATGATGGCGCTGCATTCTTCTGTCAAAGCTACTGTTTCATATCTCCCAATCTCCGTTTTCGTGAAAGAATGTCTTTCATGAATTTAACATAACTGGGCATTTGTTCCAAGGCTTCTTCAAATGGTATGTTAATGTGCAGCATTTTGAAAATCTCCAAGAAACGAGCAAACTGTTTGTCCAGTTTATTTTTCTGAAGACGCTGAGGAAAATGTGGAGGTGGAGTGATCTGTTCTGGCACTTTTTCCTTTGCTTCTTTTTCTTTTTCCTCCATCTGTTTCTCGGTTTCTTTTGGAACTTCTTCTTGAGATATCTGGACTCCAACATCTTTGTTGATCTCAGTACCGCTTTTTAAGGTAATGGCTTGACATTGCTCCTTCCCTCGGTTCCTTGGATTTGGTTCTGTGTTGCTGGGAAGATTGCCTGGTGGTCTGTAACTCTGAGCGTTAGCCAGTTGTCCGATTTGATTCTCCAGTGCTTTGATGGAAGCTGATTGGCTCTGAATCAAGGCTTCATATCTCTTTAATTGAGCTAGCATGTCTGCCATCACTGGTTCAATTGTTTGCTCCTGGCCTTTATTCTGTTGCTGGAATCCAGGTGGTGGATAGTTCTTCTGCCCTGAATTGTTGCTCCATGAAAAATTAGGATGATTCCTCCACCCTGGGTTGTAGGTGTTGGAATATGGATTGTTCCCCTGTCTGTTGAAATTGTTGACATAATTAACCGTTTCTTCAAGTTGGTGTGGTTCTGGTACTCCTCCAGTGGTAAGAGTCTCCATGAATTTGCATATTTGATCTAGCTTGGTGTTGACTGCTGTATGGCTCCAACTTCATAAATTCCTGCAATTCTTGAATCAGACTTCTTTCTGTTGGCCACAAGGAATTGTTGTTGGCCATTTCTTCAATTAGTTCCCAGGCTTGATCTTCTCCTTTTGCCATCAAGGCACCTCCAGCAGCAGCATCGATTGTGGTTCTCATCAGTCCAGAAAGTCCATTGTAGAAAGTTTGGACTTGAAGCCATTTTGGAATTTCATGGTGAGGACATTTCCGGAGCAAATCCTTGTATCTCTCCTAAGCTTCGTACAAGGATTCTGAATCTTGCTGCACAAAGGATGTGATGTCATTCCTCAACTTTGCAGTTCTGGCTGGTGGAAAGTATTTTGCAAGGAATTTTGTAGCAAGAGTGTTCCAGGTTGTGATTGATCCTGCTGGTAGTGAATGTAGCCATGCTTTTGCTCTGTCTTTCAGGGAATATGGGAAAACTCTCAACCTCATAGCTTCTTCAGCTCCTCAGTTGTAATTGAACGTGCCGCAGACTTCCAGGAAGTTGCTGATGTGGGCATTAGGATCTTCAGTTGCATTTCCCCCAAACTGAACTGTTTGCTGAATCATCTGAATGCAAGTTTTGATATCACCTGCATTGCTGGTAAAGGAGGAAGTACAATACAAGAAATGAGGCCATCTACCACCGGAATGGTTCTGTCTCGAATGGGAATTGGTGGTGCAACCTCCAAAGGTTCAGGTTCCATGTTGACTAAGCTTCTTGGCCTTCTCGCCTTTCCCTTCTCAACTGTCTGATAGTTCTTTCAATTTCTGGGTCAAGCGGGCGGAATTCAAAGCTTCTGGTTCGTCTCATGAAGTTTCTTGAAAACCTGAAATATAAGAAAACAAAAACAATAAGTAAAAAGAAATTAGACACAAGTAAAAGTATCTAACCCTTAAACTAATAATAAAAGATAAATAAGTCCCCGGCAACGGCGCCAAAAACTTGACCGGCGTAAACACACACGTATAACGCAAGCGTACGTATCGTTCAAGTAGTATAAAAAGTATCGATCCCACGAGGACTTAAAACCTTTTTGTTATCAATTTATTGGGCCAAATGATTACCAGTATCTAACAAGTTGTTTAATTGATTTGGAATGGCGACGATTCTAAATTTAAAGACAAATAATTAAAATTGCTTAAAAGTAGATTTTAAAGAAATTCAATATTAAAAACTATCCAGGGTTGTGACTTATTTCAATATTATTTAAAAGATGAAGTAGTTATCTTATAGTTGGGTAATATATCAATTTATTAAACTGGAACACTAACTTATGTAAAAGCCTCTTCCGATGGTCATTTACAAATACCTAGTATAATCCAATTGAACCATATGTCTATGTCAACCACATTACCTAGATTCATTAAGTTCAAGTTCCAATTATGGCTACCCCCGCCCAACAGGTATATTCCTATCCTGTAAGGAATCTATTAAAAGGGTTATCTATCCTCAAGGAAGATCGTGGGCTATTGAGTCTAAGGTCTTAAACTTAAAATCCCTATGTCTAGTTCATTTTAAGTTTACCTAATCAATTTAATTAATGGACAGTTAATTAAAGAGCATTAAGATTAAGACTCAATAAATAAATCTTTAAATTACCCAACTATAATCTAACCCTTATAAACCGGTTTAATTAAAATTCATCACAACCCTAGATAACTAACTTAGCTACGACACATAACTAGGGCTAAAAACTTAAAAGACTTAAAAGAAAATTTCATAAAGTAAATGCAGTAAATAAATGCTGAAAATGAATTAAAATAAAATTGTTAAGGTAAAAAGGAATTACTTCTACTATATACTAATTAGATTTCTCCCATAATATAATATAAGCTTTGCAAAACATTTTCATCCAGCCATATAGGCGGTATTTTGATTTAATTAGTTTAAAAACAACCACCAGCCATAAAGGCGGAATCATTTTAAAAATAACCAGCCATAAAGGCGGAATCAAAATAACCAGCCATATAGGCGGAATGAAAACAACCAGCCATAAAGGCGGAATTTAAAATAAACCAGCCATAAAGGCGGAATATGAATTTTATTACCCACCGACCAATCTGGCGGTATCCTGATTAAGTCAATTTAAACTTGAATATATTATAATTATGGGAGAATAATCTAAGAAGTAATAGTAAAAGAATTACCTTTTACCTTAACAGAGGAAAGTTACCTCCTCATAATGAGTAGTAAAAACTGTAAAATAAAGAAAGTAAATTATTATTATTACAGAACTTAGTTAAAAATTACAAAACTGAATAAAAAGAACTTAGAGAGAGAGAAACTCCCTAATTACATAGGATTTGGGAGAGGAATGGTACAACAAAAACTGAATCATCGCGCTCTATTTATAGGCGCGGATGGGGTCAGCGCGCCGCGACGCGCGCTACAAACAGTGACACGTGTCACTTGGTGATTCGACGGCTCAGATCTTATCCGATGACGTGGCACTGTTCATGACATCATTGCTTACGTCAGACTGATGATGTGGCACTGTTCATGACGTCATTGCTGATGTCATGCTGACGTCACTGTCGGCAACTGTCGGCACCGTTGGATGGGTGACACGTGGCATCCGGCGCACGTTAGCAAGTCCGTTGTGATGGTGACACGTGGCACGGCGCACGTTAGCAAAGTAAAACTTTTCAAATTGTTGACCCGTTGACCACGGCGCATTTTAGCAAAACCGGTGCACGTTGCGCGTCACCTCACGCCGCGCATGATCCAGCGTCGCGACGCGCAGAAGGTGAAAATATTCCTGTTGCCGCATTTTGTCCTATTTTGCCCAAATTGCCTCCAGTGCTGTCCAAACTTTATTTATCTGCAAAATAACAACAAAACACATCAAAACGTTCATAAATCTCGAGAAACAATACAAAACATTAGGTCAAATGAGTGGGAAATAGTGGTATAAATACCACTCATCAGGTTTATGGGCTAGTTCGGTGTGTGATTAGGGGCTGTTTTGATGTTGTGAGGTAGGGGCGGCGAATGGCTGCTGTATTTTCGGTAATGTGAGGGTGGGGATGAAAAGAGAATTTTTTGCATTTTTCTTGTGATTTACGTGTAATGTCTAGGGTTTCTTGCTGTGATTTGCGTGCGAGTTGTGCTTATGAGCTAACGGAACCATGTCTTGGTTATGGGGGTTTATATAGAGAATGGCTAGGGCTTCTCCTTGTCTCACAAGGAAGGGATTTGATTTAGTGTTTAAGAAGGAAAACAATGGTTTTGATGGAGAACAATATTGGTTTAGATTAGGAAGTCAATATATTTAAATTGTTTTATGAGTGATTTAATTAGGCATGACATTTCTTTAATTTAGTATATGATTTTGTTTAGTTAGGAAGTTAATATTTATTATTTAATAGGTATGATTATATTTTATGTTTTATTTAATTGGTAAATGGTTTAATTATTTTATTTAATTCAATTACATTATCTAATTAATATTTAATTTAATATTTAATTTAATTTGGGTGTAATTTAGGGTGATGGGTGTTGGACAATTATGACCCATAGCGTCACTATTTGTACAGATCATGGTGTTGTTGTACAAATTAACTATGTGACAAAGGAGATTGTTATCTTATCATTTGTGATTAGATCACCTTAGATATATAAATGATAGGAGGTTCCCTATGATTAGTCCTGGATTGAGAATGATATGAGACAGTATCAGTCCACAAAGGATTAATCATTAAATATCCCTAGTCAGAGTATTATCGAGATTGGACATCGGTAATGCGTAAAAGACTAGTATTGCACTTGTGCACGTTGTGAGGGCATAACGGGCATAGTTCTCATATATTTAAGTATTGGATACTTATGCAAGTGTAGTAGGAGGTTGTGTTTCACCGATAGTACGGGAAACAGCTTCGCTCTGGATAGACCCCCTCGGAATCCCATGGTAGTATGACTATGTGTCTATGGGAGTCCGAAATCAGGGTAGGTGTATTTGGTCTTAACCTGAGACTTGCACCGCTAATACTTACGACAATCAATATACTTTGGTTTAGGTCGTCCAGGGCTTTAACCGGTTCTGTGTACGCTAATACTGGGTATATTGAGAATCGTAGAGTATTGGGTGTGATGTCAAGACGGAAGTATCACTCCAGTCATAGTGGAGATGATGTCACGTAGGATACGGTATTAGTGCTCTTAAGTGCTGCGCGGCCATCGGGATATTATGACTAGGTCATGTATATCCGATTATAGAGACTAGTTACCAGACATCCGACATGTGCTTCGTACGGGGCAGACACGACTCCAGCCCCAGGCCTAGCACGTGACCATCCGATACTAGATCGATATGCACTATACGATGTATACTACGCCTGATACAGATCAATATATTCCTGTAAGGATATTTCCGGAGAATTGGGTAGGCATGGCGCTTTGCTAGAAGCCAACTTGTCTTGTGAATCGGTAAAACGTAATACTTGGTACGTACGTATTCGGATAGTCCGATAACCGAATTTACTGCCAACATCCGGAGATCTCATGGGTCGCTTCCCAATGATACACACGATGACGTATGACTCGCACTTTAATTAATCTGGATTATTTCGAAGAGAGAAAATTAATCTGGGATTAATTGCGGAGATATTTTATCTAGGATAAAATATCAATTTAAAGAGAGAGAATGATTAATTTGGAATTAATCGATAAATAATATATTCGATATATTAAACGAAATTGGATTTCGATTAGGAATTAAAATTAGATTTTAATTCGGGTACTTGAATTAATTTAGAATTAATTCTCGAGCGATGTGATTAGTAAATTGGATTCATTAACGAGGCATCGAGAAATTCGTTAATTTAGAATTATCGAAACCGAGCTCAGAATGTGTTTGCGAAGTTACGTCGATTTTGAATCACGTGCCGCAAGTCGCATCGCTAATCACATCACAAGTCATAAAAGTCAAAACACCTTTTGGAAAAGTAACTTTGACTCTTTGACTTTGACCTTTAAAATTTGGAGGGAAATTTTGGGGGAAAAGACTTTTAACTTTTTGGAAAAGTGAAAGCATTTTCCTTTTCACCTTTTACCAAGGGTAAAAGAATATAATAAACATTATTACATTTGTTTTATTTCTTTTTGGAAAAGAAAATAAATGGTAAAACATTTTAGTAATTTTGGAATTTATATTGAAATGTTTTACACTTTTCCCTTACCTAATCTCTCATCCATCTCTCTTTTCTTCTCACATGGTCACGCCCAAGGCAGTGAACTGCCCAGGGTTGGCCGAAAATGATGATCCATTTTGAGGGTTTTGTGGCAAGATCCAAGTGCTAGCACACTCCTAAGAGGTATACGAAGGTGTTAGGGAAACCCACCCACAGTCGGGATCGTTTGACGCAAGTTCGAAAATCGTTTGGCGCCACTTTGAAGGAGAAAATCATTTTCTTTGTCTTCAAATCGTCTCAACCGATCAATGTAAGTATTCCGCAACTTCTTTGATATGTATTTCACACATCTTCATGCTTGTTTGATGATCTTGGGACCTAGAATAAAACCAACAATGGGCGTGTGGGCTTAGATGTGGTGTGGGCTTGGTTTGGCTTGGTGAGTGGGTTAGGCATGTATGGGCTAGATTAAAAGGGTTTTGGTTTTTTTCTGGGCCAAAGGTGATCTAAACGGAGGTCCAACAAGTGAGCTTGACGCTAAATAAGTGAACAAGGATCTAACGAAATAACCGATTCCCTTTCGACGACCTTTTCCTGCAATATCCTTAACTAAAAAGGTAGTGCCTCCAACTGAGACTCATCATCGGGTTTCACATGCAAAAATGCAATACCTACACCGAGCCAGGAGTATTTACGGGCGTACTCGCATTGCGAATTTATGTGCGGCCCACAAGTCACATCAAGCGTCACATCAACTAGTCAACTTGGTTGCTTTAAAGTGATAGAAGTTGTTATTTGGTGAAAGAGTGTAAAACACTCAAGTGTGTAAATGTTGAATGACTTTTACCAAATCAAGGATTTGGTATATCATTTAATTTTTATTTGATTTTTGAAATCACCTTTTACAACACACTCTCTCCCTCACTCTCTCATGGAATTCGGCCAAGGGCCAAAATTCTCCTCTCTCTCATTTTTCTTCAATAGCCGAAAGTCTAGGAAGGAAGAAGGGAATTTTATGGCAACATTTCCGGAGTGCTAGCACACTTTAGGAGTCGTATGAAGGTGATAGGGAAACCCACCCGTGAGCATGGAATTCCAACACAAAGCTTGGAGCTTGGTGGATCATCCATGGTCGAATTTGGACAAGCACAAAAAGCCCATTGTCATGAGCTTCATGGAGGAGGAAAAGAATCTTTGTGTGTTCTACGCATTGCATAACCGTTCAATGTAAGTATTCCGTAACTTCTTTGAGTATTCGCATATGTGTTTCATTGCTTGATTTGATCTCGGGACCTTAGAGAAACCCAACAATGGTATCAGAGCCATTTTGAGCATGAAACTTGAATTAGGGTATAATTGGGTAAATTGTATTTGAGCATGATTTGATAAAATTAATTGAGTGAGTATGCTTGAATGATGTTGGATTGAAGTTGTATATGATCAATTTCATGAAATATTGATTGGATCAATTTTTTCCCAATAGTTAGGCTTGGCCGAAACTACATGTTGCCCTAAGTCATGGTATTTTTTTATTTTTGATTCATTGGATGAGTTGAAATCATTTGGGGATTGTTGATTTGAGATTTAATTGGATTGAATTTTGAATTGGACAAATAACCCTAAATGCCGTGAGTTATAGCATGGAAAATGATTGATTTTTTGATTCAAATGTGTTGACATATGTTGATGATAATGAGCATAATTAATTGTACAATTTGTGTTTTGGATATTTTAATTGGGTAATTAATTATAGCTATACACTTAGGTTAATTAAGTTATGAAATTTGGAATTTGGTAATATAATTAATTCGGCTTAAATTGGAATTGGGCTTTTAAGTTGTAATTGGGCTTAATGGGCTTGGTTGTACCAAGATTGGGTTTAGGCTAAATATAACTAATGGACCTTTAAATTTTAATTGGGCCTAATGGGCCTAAATTGGTTTCTTGGCAAATAAGGGTGATTCCTTAAATGGGCTTTGTTATTTGGGTTTGACCCATATTGACCAAAAGTCCATGCCTAAAGAAATTAATTAAAAGCCCATTGGACTTTAATTAAATTAACATTGGATGTTAATCGGGTTTTGAGACCCGTAACGATTAGATTTAGAATCTAAGTCGTAAAGGCTCGTTAATAAAGTGTAATATTTAATTTGGAATTAAATAAATGAATTAGTATTAAATACAAATTAAATTGGATTTAATGTTGTAGTTTAATTTAATTCAAGAATTCGTACTTTGAGTACTTATTCGTAAAACGAGTCGGACTCGCGCAAAATCAAATCGTTGTTTGAACATTAGATGGTCATTAATATTCAGATTAATTAATTGGATTAGATTGATTGATAACATGCTTGTGTGAATACATGAATGCGATGCATGAATAATGTATATCGGATGGATATTAGATGGGTGGGGCAATTTTGGAAATTGTTGTAATAAATTTAGAATTTATTAAATTGGACCTGCGTGTCCAGCCTATTACCTCCTTACTCTTTGTATTTCTCTTCTCACTTATTCCCCTCAATGTAAATGAGGTTTCTTTAGAAGTGTTATGTAATCGGGTAGAAGTAATACTTGTGCTAGCGGGAGAGAGGAAAGGGAGAGATTTGTTCTAGGAACAATATGTTAAGTATCCATCCGCATATCATTATTATTTTATTTATACGCGCCTTATTATGTGTTTAGAATGCATGTTTACAGGTGTATGATGATGAGACCTTAACAAAGATAATTAATTGGTTGCCAATTACGTGAAAAACCCTCAACATCATATTAATCGTTTTTCCTTCCATTGAGTGATTCTTACTCAAGATCCAAGACTAGCATTGGTTTGTTGGCCAAACTCAAGACCTTTGTCCGTCGTGGATGTGTTTGAATCATGAAGGCTTTGTTCCATATCGGTGTCTTGTCCAAGTTGTGATTTGTTGGCCAAAGTCAAGATCACTTCTTGTCCATCGACATTGATTACGAAGCTTTCTAAGGTCAATGGGTTCCGCTTAACTGGGATCACTAAGTTTGTTGTGCCAAAGCCAAAGCTTAGTTGATTCAGAGGAAAAAAGGTTAGGCAATATATTGGATATATTGGCATATATAAGATATATGTTTTGGACTTGGATGTCCACCTACTGGATCTAGGAATTGGATAGGATCCAATTGATCTTAGAGATCTACCTAGTTAATTATCATACAATTTGTTGGCCAATTCAAGATTGTGTGTTATTTAACGGGATCCTAGCCCACTAGGAAACAAGGTTTCCTGAGTACTCAACAGAGGGTTAGAGGCTCGCCGAAAAATAGTGGGAGGCAAGTATTAAATTTGCAATGTTCGTTTAGTTACTTGCCATACGCGCTCATATCAAATTTTTCGTCAAATAATTAATATATTAGTTGGACTAATATTTAATCGTTGTTTTAAATAAAACAGTTGGACTGTATTCAAACTATTTCATTTATAGTTGATTATATAATTGGATTATAGTAATCAATATATTTGAATTAACAAATTTCATTTATAGTTGATTATATAATTGGATTATAGTAATCAATATATTGATTTAACCAATTAAATTATAGTTGATTATATAGTTAGACTATAGTAATCATTATAATGAATAGTACCGGAAATCGTTGATTGGATAGTTGGACTATAGCAATCAAGATAAAATTGAAAGATTAGTGTTTAAAACATAATCCTGGGTGAAAATGTATTTAAACGACTTTAATTTTCAAATTGGGAATAAAACTTCAGGATAGACCTGAAAACTAAGAAGTTACTTTATTTGATAAAATAACATCTTGGGCCTAAGCCCGAAGTTTGCAAATAGTAGAACATGATATTTGGAATATTAATGTGATGATAACTTTAGTGCTTAATCCATTGTGCTTGCCGCAAAGACTCCTTAATTTCTTAATCAGAACTAAGGATTAGATCCTTATAGTATGATAATGAAATTGAAGGATCTTAATAGATCTATCCTTAGATCTTAGAAGTACAAATTGCAATAGAAAACTCTTGGAGAGTTAATGGCTATTCTCAAGGAGACAAAGCCAAAGTTTGCAATAAGGCAAGAAGCGCAAGGCGCATCTTATTTCGACATTCTAGAATGCCAAGGCTTGGCCAAAGGCTTCTGGGTGTGAAAAGGGCAAAGGTAAAATCATTATAATCTTCTAGGAAGACAAAAGGACATATCCCAAAATGTCTGCCTAAATCATGGCAAACGGGATCACGGAAGTGTGACTGCCGTATGGACAAGGCAGACATGAAGGAATTGAAGATGGTGCAAGGCTCTGACTTCAAATATGTTTGTCATAAACATGTTGACTACTAGTATTAAAATTGGATTTTAGATACTTAATGTGGTACATAAATATATGTATTGATGTGCAGAATCTGCTGATAAGCAGGATGTTGACTTCAGTTGAGATTTCTCTATGAATCAGAAACGGGACAACTGTCGCTGTTTTAACCGTAGATACCTAAGTTTAGGAACTACCCTTCGGGTGTGTACTTAAATTAGGAAACTTTTACAATGTAACAAGTTTTACTAGAAACATTATCTCTATATCAGAGTTTAACCCGTTGCGGATATACCTTTATATTCTAGAACACTAAAGTATTTTATTATATAAAGATGATATTGAGATAAACACATTAGATGTGAATAACAGTATTTATATTTTGAATATAAATAAATCTCAAACATATAACATGACAAACAAATAGCTTAAACTGAGTAAATCAGTTGATACTTATTAGTGGCATTGTTTTCTGGGACACAATAAACAAGACTCGTATATCCACACTTTCGAAGAGTGTGTACTAGGACAAATTTAATTCTATTCAAATAATGTCTACGAATATAGTTTATTAGGCAAAGTGCCTGAAACACTTTTACTTGGTAAAAGTGCAAGTGTCACCGATTTGTTAGCCCTAGTTCATAATGAAGCAAGTGGGCCCATGTCTAGCTAGGCTAGAGTTGGATATGAATATTTCGTGACCTTTACGGATGTGGCATCGCGTTATGGTTATGTGTTTCCTTTGAAATATAAATCAGAAACTTTTAGAGTTTCGACGCGAAGTAGACAGACAGATCGGCTAAAGTATTAAACCATCACGGTTAGACCATGATGAAAATACTTAAGCAACAAGTTTCTCAAATACTTGAAAGAGTATAGTATTCTTTCAATGAGGACTCCTCTCGGAACACGTCATTTTGACGGTGTGTCTGAACGGAGAAACTGAATTTTTTTGGACATGATAAGGTTAATCATGAGTCGCTCTGAGCTACCATTTCCTTCAACGGATACGAATAAACAGTGCAAAACTTATTTTGAATAAGGTTCCATAAAATCTGTTTGACAGATATCATATTAGATATGAACAGGAAAGAAACCGGGTTTCTCATTCCTGATGATTTAGGTATGCTAGGAATATGTTTGGATGATACCAAACAAGAACCCAAACCGGATAAGTGCCAATTGTAGGTTATCATAGGGAAACCAAAGTATAATACTTATACAACTCACAAGAGAACAATTTAATTGTTGCTCACCATGCGTTTTTCCTAAGAGGAATACCCGTATGCAGTGGTAAGTGGGAGGAAAGTAAAACTTGATGAAAATCAGAGTAATACTATTCCAGGCACCGATTCCTTAATGGAACATAAATTTTTCATCAAGGATGAAACTATACTAATAATCTTCGAATACACAAGAACCGCGTAAGTCGGAGAGAGTCAGAAAATAACCTGGGGTATGGGTTTCTGATCTCACCTCATGAAGATGTCAATCTTATTGAGGAATATAAACTGACTACGTATGAGGAAGTGATATAAGGTATCGACTCCCTATTATGGCAAAGTGCCATGATATCCGAAATGGATCCCATGTATATCAAATATGTTTAGATACTAGTTGTTGTACCGTAAGGAATTGTGTCTATTGGAACTATATAAGTCTTCAAGGAAGACATACATGGATGGCAACATACCAACGTACTAAGCTAGGCTTGTAGCGAAAAGGTATCGTTATCAACATTGTGTCGATTACGACGAAACCTTTTATCTGTTGCCATGGTAAATCCATTTGGATAATGCTTGCTGATGCTACATGTTTCATTTATGAAATATGGCTGAACGTCAAAATCGCTTTCCTTAAACGGAAACCTTTTGGAGGATGTTTACAACATCCTGACGGTTTTTTCGTACCATAACTAGCAAACAAGGTTTGCAGGTTATTCGTTCCATGAATGGATTGAAGCAAGCATTGTGTTCTTGGAACTATCGCTTTGATGTAATCATAATGGTATATGATTTAATTCAAAATGAAATGATTCTTGTGTATATAAGGAGGTTAGTGGGAGCGCACTGACAGTAAATGTCCTATATAATGATGATATGTCATTTCTTGGAAATGATATTCCCATAAAACAATCGGCGAAAGCTTGGATTTCATGAAAAATGCTCCGTAGAATTCTTGGGAGAAACAACCTTTATTCTAGGAATAAAGATCTATTGGGATAGATCTAAAGGTTGTTGATACTCTCTGAGAACTCGTACATTGAAATAAATGTACGCGACCTGGTGTCTCATACGCTTTGAGCATTTGGAGTCACAATCAGGCCAATCCAAGTGATAGTCACTGGATTGATGTTAAGAACATCCTTAAGTATCTTAGAGAACTAAGGATGTTGTCTTAAACTATGGAGAAAGAGAACTTGAAATGACTAGGTTCACTGCTACAAATTTCCAAACCAATATTAACGACTATACGTCGCATTAAAGTACTATACAGTTTGAATAATGGAACAGTGAGCTAAAATCTTCCAAGCAAGATACTGTTACCGAATAAACAACAAAAGTGGATTATTGCCGCAGCTGAGGCAGCAATAGAAGCCATTTGGGTCGATAATAAATCTAATTAGATTAGATATAGTTTTGTTAGCAGCTGAGCTAGGCTGCAGTGCAGGCTAAAGAATTAATGGTCTCATCAACGATCCAGATATATACTTCGACTATTCATCTGATTCGTTCGGATCATACATCGTGGCGATGTGATGATCGTATAAATCACATCAGATGATAATCATGCAATTCCGCTGACGAAAGCATTTCCTCAGCATAAGTTTGAGCGAACAGTACATAGTTCGGGTGTAGGACACTTGAGTGACTGGCTATAGGCCAAATGGGAGATCGTTGGACAATTATGACCCATAGCATCACTATTTGTACAGATCATTGTGTTGTTGTACAAATTAACTATGTGACAAAGGAAATTGCTCTTTTATCATTTGTGATTAGATCACCAAGATATATAAATGATGAAAGGTCAATATGATTAGTTCTGGATTGAGATGATATGAGACAGTATGAATCCATAAAGGTTTAATAATTAAATATCACTAGTCGTAGTATTATCGAGATTGGACATAAATAATACGGAATAGACTAGTATTACACTTGTGCGCGTTGTGAGGGCATAACGACATAGTTCTCATATATTTGGGTATAGGATACTCATGCAAGTGTAATAGGAGGTTGTGTTTACCGATGGTACGGAAACAGCTTCGCCCTGGATAGACCCCTCGGAATTCCATTGGTAGTATGACTATGTGTCTATGGAAGTCCGAATCAGGGTAGGTGTATTTGGTCTTAACCTGAGACTTGCACCGCTAATACTTGCGACAATCAATATACTTTGGTTTTTGGTCGTCCAGGGCTTTAACCGGTTCTGTGTACGCCTCTTCTGGGTATATTGAGAATCATAGTGTATTGGGTGTGATGTCGAGATGGAAGTATCACTCCAGTTATAGTGGAGATGATGATCACGTAGGATACGAAACTGGTTCTCTTATATGCTGCAACTATCGGGATATTATGACTAGGTCATGTTTATCCGATTATAGAGACTAGTTACCAGAGATCCGATATGTGCTTCGTACGTGGCAGACACAATTCCAGCTCCAGGCCTAGCATGTGACATCCTATACTGGATCGAAAAACGCAATACTTCGTATACTACGCCTGATATAGATCATTTATTCCTGTAAGGATATTTCTGGAGAATTGGGCAGGCATGGCGCTTTGCTAGAAGCCAAACTTGTCTTGTAAATCGGTAAAAACGTAGTACTAGGTACGTACGTGTTCGGATAGTCCGACGACCAGATTTACTGCCAACATATCCGGGGATCTCATGGGTCGCTTCCCGAAGATTCACCGATGACGTATGACTCGCAATTTATTAATCTGGGATTAATTGGATGAGAGAGAAATTAATCTGGGATTAATTACGGAGATATTTTATCTGGGATAAAATATTATTAAAGAGAGAGAACGATTAATTTGGAATTAATCGATAAAATAATATATTCAATATATTATACGAAATTGGATTTCGACGCGGAATTGAAATTAGATTTTAATTCGGGCGAACGAGTTAATTTATAATTAATTCGTTAGCGTCGTGAATAGTGATTTTTCTAGGCATAATTATTTAATTACGTCGCAACGGAAAATTCGTTAATTCGAAATTAGCGAACCCGAGCCCAGGAGTGTTTGCGGACGCACTCGCATTGCGAATTTAAGTACGGCCCACAAGTCACATCAAGCGTCACATCAACTAGTCAACTTGGTTGCTTTAAAGTGATGTAAGTTTTTATTTGGTGAAAAAGTGTAAAACACTCTCAAGTGTGTAAATGTTGAATGAATTTTACCAAATCAAGTATTTGGTATATCATTCAATTTTTATTTGATTTTTGAAATCACCTTTTACAACACACTCTCTCCCTCACTCTCTCATGGAATTCGGCCAATGGCCAAAATTATCCTCTCTCTCATTTTTCTTCAATGGCCGAAAGTCTAGGAAGGAAGAAGGGAATTTTGTGGCAAAATTTCCGGAGTGCTAGCACGCTTTAGGAGTCGTATGAAGGTGATAGGGAAACCCACCCGTGAGCATGGAATTCCAACACAAAGCTTGGAGCTTGGTGGATCATCCATGGCCGAATTTGGAGGAGCACAAAAAGCCCACTACCGCGAGCTTCATGGAGGAGGAAAAGAATTTTTGTGTGTTCTACGCATCACATAACCGTTCAATGTAAGTATTCCGCAACTTCTTTGAGTATTCACATATGTGTTTCATTGCCTGATTTGATCCCGGGACCTTAGAGAAACCCAACAGAGGATAAATTACCCTTTAATAGATTTCCTTACAGGATAGACATATACCTGTCGGGCGGGGGTAGCCATAATTGGAACTTAAACTTAATGAATCCATATAATTTAGTTGACATAGACATATGGTTTAATTGGGTTAAACTGGGTATTTGCGTCTGACCATCGACATAGGCTTTTGCATAATTTAGTGTTCCAAGTTAGTAAACCGATTTATTACACAAACATAAAATAAACACTTCATCTTAAAAATGATATTGGAAGAAATCACAACCCTAGATAGTTTTTAATATTGAATTTTCTTAAACCTACTTTCGTGTAATTTTATTTACTTGTTTTTAAATTTAGAATCATCACCATTTCAAATCAATCAAATAACCTGTTATATACTAGTAATCATTTGACCTCATAAAATTAATAGATTAGGTATTAAGTCCTCGTGGGATCGATACTTTTTATACTACTTGAACGATACGTACGCTTGCGTTATATGCGTGTGTTTACGCATCGGTCAAGTTTTTGGCGCCGTTGCCGGGGACTTATTTATCTTGCACTATTAGTTTATGGGTTAGATACGTTACTTGTATCTAATTTCTTTTTACTTATTGTTATTGTTTTCTTGTGTTTCAGGTTCTCAGAAACTACATTAGACGAACCAGAAGCTTTGAACTCCGACCGCTTGACCCAGAAATTGAAAGAACTATCAGACAGTTGAGAAGGGAAAGACGAGAAGGCCAAGAAGCTTTAGTCAACATGGAACCTGAACCTTTGGAGGTTGCACCACCAATTCCCATTCGAGACAGAACCATTCCGGATGTTGACAGACTCATTTCATGTATTGTACTTCCTCCCTTACCAGCAAATGCAGGTGACATCAAAATATGCATTCAGATAATTCAGCAGTCAGTTCAGTTTGGGGGGAATGCAACTGAAGATCCTAATGCCCACATCAGCAACTTCCTGGAAGTTTGAGGCACTTTCAATTACAACCGAGAAGCAGAAGAAGCAATGAGACTGCGTATTTTCCCATACTCCTTGAAAGACAGAGCTAAAGCTTGGCTACATTCACTACCAGCAGGTTCATCACAACTTGGAACACTTTAGCCACCAAATTTCTTGCAAAGTACTTTCCACCAGCCAGAACTGGAAAGCTGAGGAATGACATCATATCCTTTGTTCAACAAGACTCAGAAACTCTCTACGAAGCTTGGGAAAGGTACAAAGATTTTCTCCGTAAACGTCCTCACCATGAGATTCCAAAATGGCTTCAAGTCCAAACCTTCTATAATGGAATTTTTGGACTGATGAGAACCACAATCGATGCTGTTGTTGGAGGAGCTTTAATGGAAAAAACAGAAGATCAAGCCTGTGACCTAATCGAAGAAATGGCCAACAACAATTCCTTGTGGCCAACAGAACGGAGCATGATCCAAAAAATTGCAGGAATTTATGAAAGTGGAGCCAATACAGCAGTCAACGCCAAACTGGATCAGATATGCAAATTCATGGAGACTCTCAGCATTGGATCCATAAGTTCACCATATGGAGGAGCACCAGAACCAAACCAACTTGAAGAAACAGTGAATTATGTCAAAAATTTCAACAGACATGGGAACAATCCATATTCCAACACCTATAACCCAGGGTGGAGGAATCATCCGAATTTTTCATGGAGCAACAATTCAGGGCAAAAGAACTATCCACCACCTGGATTCCAGCAACAGAACAAAGGCCAGGAGCAGGCAAATGAACCAGGAATAGTAGAAGTGCTGACTCAATTAAAAATGTACGATGCTATGTTTCAGAGCCAATCAGCTTTCATCAAAGCACTGGAGAATCAAATCGAAAAACTGGCCAATGCTCAGAGTTACAGACCGCCAGGTAATCTTCCCAGCAACACAGAACCAAATCCAAGGAACCGAGGGAAGGAGCAATGTCAAGCCATTACTTTGAAAAGTGGTACTGAGATCAACAAAGATGTTGGAATCAAGGAAACAACTGATGAGGAAGTTCCAAAAGAAACAAAGCAAATGAAAAAGAACAGATCACTCCACCTCCACCTTTTCCACAACGACTTCGGAAAAACAAATTGGACAAGCAGTTTGCTCGATTCCTAGAGGTGTTCAAAAAGCTTCACATCAACATTCCATTTGCAGAAGCCTTAGAAGAAATGCCCAGCTATGTAAAATTCATGAAAGACATTCTTTCACGAAAATGAAGATTGGGGGATTACGAGACAGTAGCATTGATGGAAGAATGCAGTGTCATTATTCAGAGGAAACTTCCCCCAAAGCTGAAAGATCCTGGCATTTTCACTGTCCCATGCACCATTGAAGAATACTATATCGGTAAGGCTTTATGTGACTTAGGTTCAAGTGTTAATTTGATGCTTTTCTATTTACAGGAAACTGCAAATTGGAGAAGCAATGCCTACCTCAGTCTCATTACAACTTGCTGATCGAACGCTCGCATTTCCAAGAGGTGTTGTTGAAGATGTGCTGGTCAAAGTCGACAAACTCATTCTTCCAGTAGATTTCATTATCCTTGACATGGAAGAAGATAAAGATGTGCCTATCATCCTTGGAAGACCATTCTTGACGACATGACGAACTGTGATTGATGTACAAAAAAGAGAACTAACCATGAAAGTTCAGGACCAAAAAGTTACTTTCAATGTTTTCAAAGCCATGAAATTCTCGAGCGATGAAAAGATAGAAGAATGCTTTAGAGTTGATGTTGTTGATAATATCATTCAGGATACTGAGCTAAATCCCACGGATACACTTGAAGCTTGCATCACCAACATGATTGACAGGGAGCTAGATGCTGAAATCCTGGAATGTATCAACTACCTTGACAAACCATTCCGATTCAAAGCGACACCACAAGTGGAAAGCTTGGAACTGCCAAAGAAAGATCGAATCAAGCCTTCGATTGAAGAACCACCACAGTTGGAGCTGAAGTTACTTCCGAGCCATCTCAGGTATGCATTTCTTGGAAACTCTTCTGAATTACCTGTTATTATTTCTTCTTCACTAACATTGGAGCCGGAAGAAAAGTTACTGAGAGTATTATGAGAGCACAAAAGAGCCATTGGCTGAACTATAGCAGATATTCGAGGCATTAGTCCATCATTTTGCATACACAAGATCTTGATGAATGATGAGTACAAACCCACAGTGGAGCATCAACGGAGACTCAATCCAATCATGAAGGAGGCCGTAAAGAAAGAAATCATCAAATGGTTGGATGCTGGCATCATTTACCCCATCTCAGATAGTACTTGGGTGAGTCCTATGCAGTGTGTGCCGAAGAAAGGAGGAATTACTGTTGTCACCAATGAAAAGAACGAGCTAATCCCAACCAGAACAATGACTGGATGAAAGTATGCATGGACTACCGAAAGTTGAACAAAGCAACACGGAAGGACCATTTTCCGCTGCTATTCATTGATCAGATGCTAGACAGACTGGCGGGACATGAGTTCTATTGTTTTCTAGACGGATATTCAGGGTATAATCAGATTGCCATCGCACCAGAAGATCAGGAGAAAACTACCTTTACATGTCCCTATGGTACTTTTGCTTTCCACATAATGCCATTTGGATTATGTAATGCCCCTGATACATTTCAGCGTTGCATGATTGCCATCTTCTCAGACATGCTGGAGCAGAGTATGGAGGTTTTTATGGATGGCTTTTCTGTGTTTGGAGATTCTTTTGACCACTGCTTGCAAAATTTGGAACATGTGTTACAAAGGTGCGAAGATACAAACCTGGTGCTCAATTGGGAGAAATGCCATTTCATGGTGCATGAATGCATTGTTCTTGGACACCGGATCTCACAAAATGGAATCGAGGTAGACAAAGTAAAGATTGAAACAATTGAAAAACTACCTCCACCGACATCTGTAAAAGGGATTCGGAGTTTTCCTGGACATGCAGGTTTTTACAGGAGATTTATCAAAGACTTTTCCAAGATTGCTAAACCTCTATGCAATCTTCTGGAGAAGGATGTGCCTTTCAAATTCACCAAAGAATGCCAGGAAGCTTTTGAGATCTTAAAACAAAAGCTGATTTCTGCCCCCATCATTGTAGCACCAGACTTGACCCTTCCATTTGATGTGATGTGTGATGCTAGTGATTTTGCTGTAGGTGCAGTTTTGGGACAACGCAAAGCAAAAATTTTCCACACCATTTACTACTCCAACAGAACTTTGAATGAAGCTCACCTCAACTACACAACCACTGAAAAAGAGTTGTTCGCAGTTGTGTACGCTTTTGACAAATTCCGCTCCTATCTGCTGGGTCCCAAAGTGGTGGTCTACACAGATCATTCAACAATCAAATATCTGATCACGAAGAAAGATGCCTAACCCAGATTGATCCGTTGGATACTTATGTTGGACAATTATGACCCAGAGCATCACTATTTGTACAGAACATGGTGTTGTTGTACAAATTAACTATGTGTCAAAGGAAATTGCTATTTTATCATTTGTAATTGGATTACCTGGATATATAAATGATAAAAGTCCTTATGATTAGTTCTGGATTAATAAGATATGAGACATTATTAATCCATAAAGGTTTAATCATTAAATATCCCTAGTCGTAGTATTATCGAGACTGGACATCGATAATGCAAAATAGGCTAGTATTACACTTGTGCGTGTTATGGAAGCGTAATGGCATAGTTCACATATATTTTGGTATTGGATACTCATGCAAGTGTAATAGGAGGTTTTGTTTACCGATGGTACGGAAACAGCTTCGCTCTGGATAGACCCCTCGGAATCCCATTGGTAGTATGACTATGTGTCTATGGGAGTCCGAATCAGGGTAGGTGTATTTGGTCTTAACCTGAGACTTGCATCGCTAATACTTGCGACAATCAATATACTTTGGTTTTGGTCGTCCAGGGCTTTAACATGTTCTGTGTACGCCTCTTCTGGGTATACTGAGAATCGTAATGTATTGGGTGTGATGTCAAGATGAAAGTATCACTTCAGTCATATGGCGATGATGATCACGCAGGGATACAGAATTGGTACTCTGTGGGAGTTCTACTGTCCCAAGGATTGAATAATAAGCATAAAACATACATGTGAATACATCGAGGAAGTTACAGAATACTTACATCGAGCGGATGAGCGATGCGACGAACACGAAAAAACTTTTCTGCTCTCCTTGGTGAAGATCGGCAGTGGACTATTTTTCTTCACCAAGAAATTCGGCCATGGTCCTCCATTGAAGTCTTCAAGCTCCAAGCTTCCAAAATGGATTCCAAGCCCACGGGTGGGTTTCCCTATCACCTTCGCAAGACCCTTTTGTGTGCTAGCACTCTTGATTTTGCAACAAAATCATCACTCTTTTTCCTCCTTGTGTTAACGGTTTTTGTTTTTTACAGAAAAAATAGAAGGAAATTTCAGCTCCTTGGGCGTGTGAGTGGAAGAGAAAGATGAGAGAGAAAAGTGTTGGTTAAATGATTTCTAAAATCAAATAAATACATATACCAAAAATTTGGTATTAGCCTTCCAAAAAGGTCAACCAAATTTTGGACCCAAATGGCATTTAATGCCATCCACCAACTCACATCACTCACAAGTGACATGTTTTCAATCACTCAAAGTGACTAGACATCACATCAATCAAAGTGACTAATGATTTGACGCTTGATGTGACTTGCGTACCGCAATCGAATTCGAAATGCGAATGAGCTCGCAAACATTATCGGGCTCGGGTTCGCTAATTCCAAATTAACAAATTTTCCGTTGCGACGTAATTAAATGATTATGCCTAGCGAAATCACTATTCACGTCGCTAACGAATTAATTCTAAATTAACTCATTCGCCCGAATTAAAATCTAATTTCAATTCCGCTTCGAAATCCAATTTCGTATAATATATCAAATACATTATTTTATCGATTAATTCCAAATTAATCGTTTCTCTCTAAATGATATTTATCCCAGATAAAATATCTCCGCAATTAATCCTAGATTAATTTTCTCTCTCATCATTAATTAATCCCAGATTAATAAAGTGCGAGTCATACGTCATCGGTGAATCTTCGGGAAGCGACCCATGAGATCCCCGGATATGTTGGCAGTAAATTCGATCGTCGAACTATCCGAACACGTAAGTACCTAATACTACGTTTTTACCGATTTACAAGACAAGGTTGGCTTATAGGAAAGCGCCATGCCTACCCAATTCTCCAGAAATATGCTTACAGGAATAACAGATCTATATCTGGAGTAGTATACGTAGTATTGCGTATTTCGATCCAGTATCGGATGTGTCACGTGCTAGGCCTGGGGCTGGAATTGTGTCTGCCTCGTACGAAGCACATATCAGATGTCTGGTAACTAGTCTCTATAATCGGATAAACATGACCTTGTCATTTTATCCCGATGACTGCAGTACATAAGAGAACCAGTACCGTATCCTACGTGACCATCATCTCCATTATGACTGGAGTGATACTTACGTCTTGACATCACACCCAACACACTACGATTCTCAATATACCCAGCAGAGGCGTACACAGAACCTGTTAAAGCCCTGAACGACTAAAACCAAAGCATATTGATTGTTGCAAGTATTAGCGGTGCAAGTCTCAGGTTAAGACCAAATACACCTACCCTAATTTCAGACTTCCATAGACACATAGTCATACTACCAATGGAATTCCGAGGGGGTCTATCCAGAGTGAAGCTGTTTCCCATACCATCGGTAAAACACAACCTCCTATTACACTTGCATGAGTATCCTATACCCAAATATATGAGAACTATGCCATTATGCCCTCATAACGTGCACACGTGTAATACTAGTCTTTTACGTATTTATCGATGTCTAATCTCGATAATACTCTGATTAGGGATATTTAATGATTATACCTTCGTGGATTGATACTATCTCATATCATCTCAATCCAGGCACTAATCATAAGGACCTTCTATCATTTACACATCTTGGTGATCTAATCACAAATAATAAGAGAGCAATCTCCTTTGTCACATAGTTAATTTGTACAACATCACCATGATCTGTACAAATAGTGACGCTATGGGTCATAATTGTCCAACAATCTCCCACTTGGCCTATAGCCAGTCACTCGAGTGTCTAACACCCGAACTATGTACGGTTCGTTTAAACTACTGAGAAAAGGCTTTTGTCAGCGGATTTGCATGATTATCGTCTCATACGATTTATATGATCATCACATCACCACGATGTATGATCCAATCGAATCAGATGAATATCGAAGTATGTATCTGGATCGTTGATGAGACCATTAATTCTTTAGCCTGTGCTGAAGCCTAGCTCAGCTGCTAACAGAATTATATCTAATCTACTTAGATTTATTATCGACCCAGAAGGCTTCTATTGCTACCTCAGCTGTAGCAATAACCCGCATTTGTTGTTTATTCGGTAATAGTATCTTGCTTGGAAAATTTCCCGCTCACTGTTCCGTTATTCAAACTGTATAGTACCGTTTGCGACTTATAGTCGTCTTATCTGTATGGAAAATTACAGCAGTGATCCCAGTCACTTCAAGTTCTCCATCTCCATAGTTAAAGACAGCATTATTAGTTCTCTAAGATACTAAATGGTGTTCGTAACATTAATCCAGTGACTATCATATGGATTGGCCTGATTGTGACTCCATATGCTCAAAGCGTATGAGACACCAGGTTGCGTACATTTTTCAATGTACGATTTCTCGAAGAGTGTTAACAACTTTAAATCTTTCCCTGAAGATCTTTATTCCTAGAATAAAGGTTGTTTTCTCCCAAGAATTCTACGGAGAATTTTCTCGAAAGCCAAGCTTTCACCGATTATTTTATGGGAATATCATTTCCAAGAAATGATATATTATCATTATTTTATAGGACATTATTGTCAGTGCGCTCCCACTAACCTCTTTATATACACAAGAATCATTTCGTTTTGAATTAAATCATAAACCATTATGATTATATCAAAATGATAATTCCAAGTACCTATGCTTGCTTCAATCC
Source organism: Zanthoxylum bungeanum (assembly GCA_019454045.1). Taxonomy (NCBI): domain Eukaryota; kingdom Viridiplantae; phylum Streptophyta; class Magnoliopsida; order Sapindales; family Rutaceae; genus Zanthoxylum; species Zanthoxylum bungeanum. The sequence continues at coordinate 1,984 of SKCR01040290.1, read as the reverse complement.
AAACATGGATCGAATAACCTGCAAACCTTGTTTGCTAGTTTTGGTACGACAAAAATGACAGGATGTTGTAAACATCCTCCAAAAGGTTTCCTTTTCAGGAAAGTGATTTTCCCGTTCAGCTGTCATATTTCATAAATGAAACATGCAGCATTAGCAAGCATTATCCAAATGGATATACCATGGCAACAGTTAAAAGGTTTCGTTGTAATCAACACAATGTTGATAACGATACCTTTTCGCTAAAAGCCTAGCCTTTTGCGTTGGTATGTTGCCATCCATGTATGTCTTCCTTGAAGACTTATATAGTACCAATAGGCACAATGCCTTGCGGTACATCAACTAGTATCCAAACTTAGTTGATATACATGGAATCCATTTCGAATTTCATGGCACTTTGCCATAATAGGGAGTCGATACCTTGTATCACTTCCTCATACGTAGTTAGTTGGTAATCCTCAATAAGATTAACATCTTTATGAGGTGAGATCAGAAACCCATACCCCAGGTTGTTTTCTGACTCTCTCCGACTTACGCGGTTCTTGTGCATTCGAAGATTATTGGTTTAGTTTCATCATTGATGAACTATTTGTGTTCCATTAGGGAATATGTGCCTGGAATAGTATTACTCTGATTTTCATCGAGTTTTACTATCCTCCCACTTACCACTACATATAGGTATTCCTCTTAGGAAAACCGCATGGTGAGCAACAATTACATTGTTCTCTTATGAGTTGTATAAGTACTATACTTTGGTATCCCTAGGATAACCTACAATTGGCAATGATCCAATTTGGGTTCTAGTTTGGTATCATCCAAATATATGCCTAGCATACCCAAATCTTCAGGAATGTGAAACCCTGTTTCTTTCCTGTTCATATTTAATATGAAGTCTGTCTAACAGATTTTTATGGAACCTTATTCAAAATAAGTGTTGCACTGTTAAATGCTTATCCGTTGAAGGAAATGGTAGCTCAGAGCGACTCATGATTAACCTTATCATGTCCAACAAAATTCGGTTTATCAGTTCGGATACACCGTCAAATTGACGTGTTTCGTGAGGAGTCCTCATTTGAAAGAATACTATACTCTTCCAAGTATGTTAGAAACTTATTGCTTAAGTATTTTCCATTACGGTCTTACCGTGACGGTATAATACTTTAGCCGATATGTTTGTCTATTTCGTGTCGAAATTTTAAAAGTTTATGATTTGTGTTCTTCAAAAGAAACACATAACCATAACGCGATGCCCCATCCGTTAAGGTCACGAAATATTCATATCCACCTCTAGACTAGCTAGACATGGGCCCACTTATGTCACTATGAACAAGGGCTAACAGATCGGTGGCATATGCACTTTTACCAAGTAAAGGTGTTATAGGCACTTTGCCCAATAAACTAGATTCATAGACTTTATTTGAATAGAATCAAATTTGTCCTAGTACCCACTCTTCAAAAGTGTGGATATACGAGTCTTGTTTAAAGTGTGTCCCAGACAACAATGCTACAATAAAGTTTCTTCTAATCAAATCAGTTTGAGCTATATTGTTTGTCATGTTATATGTTTGAGATTTATTTATATTCAAAATATAAATACTGTTATTCACATCTAATGTGTTTATCTCAATATCATATTTATATAATAAAACATTTTAGTGTTCTAGGATATAAAGGTATATCCGCAACGGATTAAACACTGATATAGAGATAATATTTCTAGTCAAACTAGTTACATTATAACAGTTTCCTAATTTAAGTACACACCCGAAGGGTAGTTCCTAAAGTTAGGTATCTACGGTTAAAATAGCGACTGTCGTCCCATTTTCAATTCGCAGATTAATCTCAATCGATGTCAGTATCTTGCTCAAAGCAGATTCTGTGCATCAATGCATATCTATATATCACACTAAATATTTAAAATCTAATTTTAATACTAGTAGTGAACATATTTTGACAAACATACTTGAAGTCAGAGCCTTGCTCGTCT
>SKCR01040289.1:0-59635 GCA_019454045.1 Zanthoxylum bungeanum | reverse complement strand
AGCTTACTGGGATGATGAAGACCACAGTAGATGCAGCAGCTGGAGGTGCATTAATGAGAAAATGAGAGAATCAAGCTTGGGATTTAATAGAAGAAATGGCTAACAATAATTCCTTGTGGCCAACAGAAAGGAGTATCCCTACAACTTTTATGTTTCATATTTTTAAGGTTATGTGATGTTTAAGTGCTGGACTGAAGTTTAATTAAATTAAAAAGCCCATGCTCAAAATTTTAAAATATTTTATGTGTTATTGGGTTTATTTTACTAGAATTTTATTATATTTGGATAAGATTAGGGTTAGCCACCTATTTAAAGAGGCATTATTCATTGTAATTGACAATTAATTAAGAACATATTTTTTACAAAATAAAGTGACTTGTGTCATATTGAGGGAGTGGATTCTTTCTTGGTTCTACGGAACAACAGCTTATCAATGTGTGGAAATTGTTGTGGCGCTATATCGCTGTTCAAAATTCTCCAAAGAAATAAAGAAAGGTTTTTAAGGGCAAGGTTCCTTAAGGGTTGGACTTGATATTGGAAGGATTTTGTTCTTACAAAAAATAAGATTCGTGATTCTTGGGGCTTTGAACACATGGAGGGGTTTGCATGGTTTGTTACGGGTAAGTTTTTATCATTTGATATCAGAGCTCAGGGTTCCAAGGTCACGATTTTATCTATCTTTATCGTTTTATGAAGTCTTCATATTCCTTTTTATTTTGGTCTCTTCTAATTTCAATTTTTTTTATTATTTCCTTTGTCTTTTTCATGTTTATGATTGAATCTTTGATGTTATTATTATATTGTTGCTTGGTAATAGTATATAGGATTCAATTCTTGGAGTTTTTGAGTCAATTAAGATCGAATTTATCTATAATTTTCGGATCAATTCGGTCATAATGTTTCAGACGCGCACTGATTTTAAAACGGCTGTAACTTTTGATCTAGAAATAGTTACTAGAAATAGTTACGAGACCCATAATATATCGATTTATACGTACTCGAGGAGAGGCGTTTGTTAGTGGTTGGTCGCACTCTGTCTATTTACATTTCGAGTCTCAAAATCTCTTTCAAATAATAGTTACGAATTCTGTCCAATTTCAGTTCAGTTTGTGTTCTTGTTTTACTTTTGGTGTTTTTTTAGTCAATTTCTTTATGTTTGTTTTCATATTTTCTTAGTGATTCTTTGAGTCTTTAATAATTATTGGTGTCTTTCAGGTAAGGGGTTGATTTATATACATAATCTGATGGACAAAATGGTATTTATCTTTCGCAGGAGATGCCATATCAATAATAAAGTATGTAATATGATTATTAATAGAGGGAATCACACAAATTTAGCCAGCACTACCCTTGTGGAAAATTGGGATTACCATTGATACCTCTTGATAGACCTTATAAGTGGATAAATGATTTTGGAGATTCGAGGTGGATAAGCAGGTTGTGGTAAGTTTTACAATTGGGAAGTATGTTGACCAAGTAGTGTGTGATGTGATTCCTATGTGTCATACACATGTTTTATTGGGTAAGTCTTGGTATAAATTCAATAAATTAGTTTATGATGTGGATATGAATGTGTATAAATTTTGGTATGGTGGAAAAATTATCAAGCTTGCTCCTATACCCTACAAGAGGTCTATAAGGAAGGATTGTACATGCAGAGGAGGAAGAAGAGTGGGCTAAAAGGAAAAGTGAGATTGCTGAATTTAGAACGTTACTATGAGAGCTTACAGAATTGATAGAGAAAAAGGTGTTAGCAAAATGTGAAGTCAAGAAGGATATGAACGTAGCCTTGAGTAATGAAATGAAACATGTTGATGTTTTTTATGAATAAGCGTGAGGTGGTTGATGATGTTGATGACAATGATGATATTGATGTGAGCAATAACATTAGTGATGCCAATTTGGTTGTTCATGATGACAATGCAGTTCTTCAAGTTACTGTTAAGGGTGAATATCATATGGAGCAATCTGATTTTGGTTGTGAGGCCTTGAGTTATGAGATGCAAAAAGTACATGTGGCCGAATATGTAGAATGTGATCAGATCATGGATGAATGTGTTGATTGTTTGAGGAAGCGACATGGGCATATTGAGTTTGTTTTAAATGAGGTTTCAAACGTAATCCAGATGAGGATCTCTTTAGGGTTGTAAGTGGATTTAAGAATGTAAGTATAAATGGAGAGATTGAGAGGGGTAAAATATTGAAAAAAAAGTCATTCATTGGCTTTATTGACTTTTGCTCACCTTAACCATTCTTTTCCATGTGATTTTATTTTGTTCCAGAATTGTCGTCACATTGATCTTATCATTTTTATATATGATCCGGGTTCAGATTCGAGATCGAATCCTTTTCAAGAGAGGGAGAATGATGTGATCTAGAATGAGCTCTGTTTGTTGGGCCAAGTTAACTTGAAGTTGTGGCTGATTGCATGGCTTGGTCAGATTGGTGTATTTGGGCCTTTTTGGTGGATTTGGAAGATTCCTTGGGTTCTAGAGTTTGGTCCATGCATGAGAATTTATATGAAGGCTTTATTATGTCTAAAGCAAGAATGGAATGGGTTTTGGACGTGTATGGGCTGCCTTGATTGATTTCGGGCTTAATTTTTGAATGGTGCATTAGCAATGGCGAGATTTGCGCAGTCTTCATATTTTGGACATAACGTTCTCATCCGATGTCCGATTTTAGTAATTCAAGTTGCATTGGAAAGAGGACACATGGATCTATAACTTTGGAGTTTACATAAAAGTCCAATTCAGAAGCCTTCATGGTCAAAATACAGAAGCAAATTATCCTTATAGCTTTTATATATCATATTTTTAAGGTTATGTGATGTTTAAGTGTTGGGCTGAACTTTAATTAAATTAGACAGTCCATGCACGAAATATTAAAGTATTTTATGTGTTATTGGATTTATTTTACTAGGATTTTATTATATTTGGGTAGAATTAGGGTTAGCCACCTATTTAAGGGGCATTATTCATTGTAATTCACAATTAATTAAGAACGTATTTTTTACAAAACAAAGTGACTTGTGTCATCTTGAGGGAGTGGATTCTTCCTTGGTTCTATGGAATAAAAGCTTATCAATGTGTGACAAGCGTTGTGGCACTGTATCGCTGTTCAAGATTCTCCAAAGAAATAAAGAAAGGTTCTTAAGGCAAGGTTCCTTAAGGTTAGACTTGATCTTGGAAGGATTTTGTTCTTACAAGAAATCAAGATTCGCGGTTCTTGAGGCTTAGAACACATTGAGGGGTTTGCTTGGCTTGTTCCAGGTAGGTTTTTATCAGAAAAGACCAAGAAGTGGCATGATCAGAAAATAGTGCACAGACAACTTGAACCAGGGTAGTAGGTGTTATTATATAACTCGAGGCCAAAACTTTCCCTGGCAAGCTGAAATCACGATGGTCAGGGCCGTTTGTGATCATTCAAGTGTCACCCCACAGAGTAGTTGAACTATGAGATCCCAACTCTAATAACACGTTCAAAGTAAACAGTTAACGTATCAAATACTATTGGGGATAACCCATTGATCACCAAAAATGAAGTCTCACATTGGCAGACCCAGCTTAGTATTTTGGGTAGTCACGGCTGGCTAAAGACGTTAAACGTAGCGCTAGCAAGGAGCTAACACACGTAAATTTTTATTATTTTTTTCCTCATTTACGAAATTTTATTTTCAATTATGTTTATTGAATGATATAATGTGTGTTATAAATTTTGTATGTTTTTTTTGTAGGAAATAACACAAATGGAGCATTCAAGGCAGAGCACAAGCTAAACCATCAGATACAAGCTTGCGCGACGCGACTCTTATATGCGCGTCGTGACGAGTAGCAAAACAGAATAAGGCTGAGTCCCAGACCTTCCGCGTCGCAACTTAACAGCTAACACGTCGCGACATGCTTACTATAGCGTCGCGATATAAATGACCGAGTTACGACATGTTTGAGGAAAAAAAATGTAACCACTGGAACCTTTCACGTCGCGACACAAAAACTTCAACGTTGTGACGCGGAAACCTAAAATGAAAATCCCCAAATTTTTAGGGCTTCATGTCACGATGCTAAACGCTGAGAGTCACGACGTAAGACCGATTTCAGCTCTTAAAACATAGTAACCCAACATAATTCTCACATAACAACTTTGTCCTTCTCCTCCAAAATTCGTCTATTATCCTCCAAAACTCACCAAACTCCATTTCCTCACCTCTTAAATGCTTATACCACACCCCATCTCACCATCACTTGTGTGCATCTAATACCTTGAGCCTGATTCAACCATTTTTCAGGTTTTACACTTTTCTTTTTCGTTTTATTTACTATTTTTATGCATTTTGTGTTATGGAAGTTATAAATATTTGTGAAGTTTGGTGGCGTAGTGAGTGGTAAAAGTCTTGAAGTGCTTGTTTAGTTTATAGTTAGGTGATAATTGGATAAAAGCTTCACAAATAATGGAGACTCTGGCGAAATTTTTTTGTGAATCCTACTCCTAAAATGGCACCCAAAAGATCTTGTGGTAAAGCGGCCGCTACACCATCCTATGACGCTGAGAAATTCATCTCAACGGCCGTAAAGAACCGTTACGAAAGAGGGATATGGTAAAAAGTCCCTATTATTGAGAGAGGATCTGAAATAAAACCCCGGGCAATTTTTCCAAGTTGATTCGGTTATCACAGCACGGCAGTGGTTCAAGCTCTGCAAGAAACCTAGCCCAGCAACTATTCCCATGGTGAGGGAATTCTATGGCTATGCCTACGAGCATGTTGGTAATCAAGTGATGGTTCATGGCAAACCAGTGTCATTTGATCGGTCTATCATCAACAGGTTTTATGGGCTGCCAGATATTGAGAACGATGATTATACAGAGACCATTGAGCAACATGATCTGGCTCATCTCACACGGACGTTTTGCATCCCCATTGCAGTATGAGACATTACCAGCAGCGGGGAACATGTTAAGATGAGTTCCAGATACCTCAAACCTGATGCTAGAGTATGATTCCACTTCCGGACACGTACTCTCCTATCTGGTTCCCATATTACCAATGTCACAAAGGACCGAATGATCCTCTTTTACTTTCTACTCAAGGGTGATTCTATTGATGTGGGCAGGCTGATTTCCATAAATATTGTTCAGGAAACAAATTCTGCACAAACATGCCTTCTATATTGTAGTCTTATCACTAACATGTGTGCATTCGCTAAGGTGCCCATGGACCTTAGAGAAGAAACCATGCAGCCTACTACTGCTCTAACAACACGCATTGTTCAACATTTTCGAGTAGAGAGAACCCCACCAGCCAGCTCATCAGCTGCACCACCTCAACCTTCATCGAGGCAATCATCTCGGAAACTCTCCATCCCACAACGTTTAGAGAATTTGGAAGCTCATACAGCATATCAGGCCTAATACAACCAATCTATGGAACAAATGCTCCGCTTAATGGCCAGCCAACCGAACATCAGCATAGAGCAATTCCCTGTGTTTCCTCATCGTCCGGAGGGAGCTAGTAATGATAATGAGGCAGATGGATGACCGTAACCACGGTAGTGTTTGTTCCCTACTCTTTTATCTTGTTTTCCATTATATTGGGGACAATGTCATATTTAGGTTTGGGGTGGGTTATATGTTTTATTTCTTATTCCAGCGTGTTTATTTCTTGCATGTTTTATTTTGTCTTTCTTATCTTTCTTTAAAAAAAATATCTGATGATGAGGTTATTTGTCTCAGTGTGAAGTGTTAGGAAATGATAAGGGCTAACTTTACTTTTATCCTATACCTTGAGTAGAGTATTTAGGTCAGACTCTTATGCACTAGAACATAGCTCTGTAGCAGTAAGATACTAGAGAGTTGACGAAGTGACTAGTTGAAAGAATCGGTGAATGATGAATGACCGTTTGCCTGAATATATGTTTATGTCTGCATTAAATTATGATGTGTGGTATGATATTAGTTTATTAAAAAAAACCACCTATAACCGATAAATGTGAAGCTACCCATTGGCGAGTATTAGGACCACCATGAGGAGAAATGCTACCTTAAAGGGTAGGTGGGTCTAAAAAAAATTCTTAAAAAAAAAACACAATAAAGTCTTTAATACCGGATGGTTTATTCAAGGAGATGGATTTAAGCTGTAGTGTGCATTTTGAAGGTTTCTTTGACTTTGTTGCTGGACATTCTCTGAGGACATTATGTATATAACTACCATGATTGCTTGTTTTTATTTCTTTTATCTGTTTATTTAGTTTTGCATGATTGCATGTACATTTTATTGACGTTTGTGTGTATCATCATTGTAAGCCCTTACGAGACTATAACTCACCCATTAAGGCCACCTAGGGGTTTAAAGACGTATTGTATAAGCTAAATGCAATTGTGATCCCTACGAAAGTGGCTTCGGTTAACTTAGTTTTAGTTTTTTATTTCATTTTATTTTTATTTGTTTTGCTCGAGGACTAGCAAAATGTTGGGTTGGGGGTGTGATAAGTAGTAAATATGTTAGTATTTTCCGCCCCTCTATCTTGATATTTTATAATTTATCTCAAATCTTATGAGCGTTTTGATATGTTTTGGGTTTATTTTGCATATGAAAAAATATCGAGACTAAAAGGAATCAACTTGGGATGAAAACAGCAAAATGTGGAACAAATAGGGGCAAAATTAGAATTTAGATGTGCGTCTCGACTCCGGATTGCGCGTCGCGACATGACTAAAAACAAATTTGAGGAAGAATGTGCTGAAAGATGCGCGTCGCGACGCTGAGCACTGAGCGTCGTGACTCTCTAGAACAAGACCGTGAATCGTGACGTTGGAGCAAAGACCCTAGATATGATTGAAGATTGTTGGGTTTCTAGATTAGTCCCAAGATCAATTCAAGCATAGATATCATGTGTGAATACTCAAAGAGGTATGGTGGAATCATACTTACATTGATCGGCTTTTGCGATGCGAGGAACAACAAAAATCTTCAAGCTTTAACTCCAATAGGCTCATGGTTTTGGCCATTTTTGTGCTCCAATTTTCGGTCCTTCAAGCTCCAAGCTTGATGTGCATTCCATGCCCACGGGTGGGTTTCCTTATCACCTACGGAAGACTCCTTAAGTGTGCTAGCACCTCGGAAAAATTTGCCGCAAATCTTTTCCCTTTGCTTCTCCTTGGCTCGGCAATTGCAGAATTTTTAGGAGAAGAAAATGGCCCAAGGCTGAGAGAGTGAAGAGAGGAGGAAGAAAATTGTGTTAGTTGGTTTTGATTTCCAAAATCAAATCAAACATATACCATATTTTTGAATTTCCAAAGTCAAAAAGGTACAAGCATTAAAGCCATCCAACCACCACCATCAATCACTCAAAAGTGACTAGTTGTCACATCACTCAAAGTGACTAGACATCACATCAATCAAAGTGACTAATGATTTGACGCTTGATGTGACTTGTGGGCCGCACTTGAATTCGAAATGCCAGTGGGCCCGCAAACACTCCCGGGCTCGGGTAATCATGACCTAGTCATATTATCCCGATGACTGCATTATATAAGAGCACCAGTTCCGTATCTTATGTGATCATCATCTCCACTATGACTGGAGTGATACTTCTGTCTTGACATCACACCCAATACACTACGATTCTCAATATACCCAGAAGAGGCGTACACAGAACCTGTTAAAGCCATGGACGACCAAAACCAAAGTATATTGATTGTCGCAAGTATTAGCAGTGCAAGTCTCAGGTTAAGAGCAAATACACCTACCCTGATTCGGACTTCCATAGACACATAGTCATACTACCAATGGAATTCTGAGGGGTCTATCCAGAGCGAAGCTGTTTCCGTACCATCGGTAAACACAACCTCCTATTACACTTGCATGAGTATCATATACCCAAATATATGAGAACTATGTCGTTATGCTCCCACAACGCGCACAAGTGTAATACTAGTCTTTTACGCATTATCGATGTTCAATCTCGATAATACTCTGACTATGGATATTTAATGATTAAACCTTTGTGGATTGATATTGTCTCATATCATCTCAATCCGGAACTAATCATAAGGACCTTTTATCATTTATACATCTAGGTAATCCAATTACTAATGATAAAAGGGCAATTTCTTTTGTCACATAGTTAATTTGTACAACAACACCATGATCTGTACAAATAGTGATGGTATGGGTCATAATTGTCCAACAACGATCTCGACAGAGTTTCTTCTTCCTTTTATCTTTGATGTTTTGTTTATTGTTGAATATTTATTTAGAGATTTTGAGCATGTATATTAACTAGATCTACAATCTATGATTGTGATGAAACCTACTATTTATGAGTTTATAAATTGAATTTTCTTATATCTTGTGTGATGATTTGGCTTGTTTATTCAATCTTGATCTTAATGCTTCTTGTTGCTTGATTACCAATAGGATTGATGTGGTAAATTTAGATAAACTTGACAAAGAAATTTTAGATTTAGCTTTAAATTCAATAGCACACGATCTCATTTTAGGGTTTTCCTTACATGATAGAAATATACATGTGGGGCGGGTGTAGCCATAATGGGAACTTGGCCTTAATCAATTCAGAGTGTCTTAGTTAACATAGAAATATAGTTAATTAAGTTACTTTGAATATTTGTATTTGACCATCGAAATATGCTAGTGGATATTTTAGTGTTCTATATTAATAAGCCAATGTATTGCACAAATATAAGAGAATCAATTCATCTTTAGAATAATATTGGGTGGATTCACAGCCTTGAATGTTTTCTCTTCATTATTTCCCTTGGAATTTATCGTAGTATTATTTAATCGTTTTAGTTATAGATATCTTCAACCAACAATCAAATTCAATTTCAATTAGATACTTGTAAGTAATTAGTTTCAATAATTAGTACGTAGGATATAAGTCCTCGTGGGATCGATGACTTTTTATACTATTTGAGCGATACGTGTGCTTGTGTAACATGTGAAAATCACAATCATATACCAATATACAAAAATAAGTAAATAAGTAAGAAAATTAAATAACACAAATTTATCATCCTAATAATATTCATAATTATTACAAATTACTATTCCGTTACAACAAATTCTAAACTACCAAAGTAACTTTATTACTTAATGTTTGTGATTTAAAATTTTAAGGATAAATTAGTAATATAATTAAACGAATCGAATTGATCCATTTTTTAAATTTATATTCGCTTTTATGTCAATCGAATCGAATTGATGAATACTAACTCATATTATCACCCCTACTAATTAAAAAAATTAATTTTTATAATAAATTATTTATAAAAATAAATATTTTTTCAGCAAGTGGCACTGCAACTGGTGATCAGAATCACATTAAGAACCTAAATATATTTCGCAGTCAAGGCCATTATAAGCCAAAATCAAGACCATAATATCATGTATATATGGCAAGTAAATTCCCATTATGATATATAAATATGACAAATATATAGCATGAAAATATAAAATGAATAGTCAAATTATGATGAATATAGATTATAAGTAATTTAGTGCACATAAGAGGCATGGGTTCAAACTCCACATAGGAATAAATTGCCACTAGGTTAAACTATTTAAAACAATTTTTTATTTTTTTTTGTAATGGTTGGAAACCCCACTACCAAACCACTCATTCTGAACTTAAGCGGAGCATGTAAAACCCCCGACTGTCTCAGGATCTTACAAGAAACACATTATCTTGATTCGAACTCAGGACCTTAATGTGAGATCTTGAGCTATACACCACCAAACAATGCCCCTTGGGGACTATTTAAAACAAAATGATTGTAAGTAATTTAAATTCTTATATAAATCGGGAATCTCAGTCTCAAATGAACTGATTTATTCTTTTTTTTTTTTTTTTTTTGAAAAAAAAAGTTTAATCATAACACAAGGTTATTTTGTAAGGGTCTGTTTGATATAGTTTTTCAAATAGAGGATTTTTAAATAGAGTTTTTATTAATAAAACTTTTAGAAGCAGAGTTTTTGATAAAAAAAAAAAATTTAGGTGTTTGGTTGTGAGTGATACATTTTATTAAACTTTATAAGATTACTTTATTGAACACGTTTTTTAAGTTATGTTATGAAATAGATGAAATAATGTTATTAAATTAAATAAGAGTATTATAGACAATTTAAATTTTTGAAAAAAAAAATTCAAACTCTACTCACAAAAGCCTAAATTTTGAGTTTTTGCTAGTGATTAAAAAAACTCTTTTACCTCTATTAAAAATCATAACAAATGCACTAAGTGTTCAAATACTTTCTATCGTTTGAAAAGTACATTTTGATATGCCTAAATTAGGAAAAAATTATATTATGTTTCGTTAGTATATGTCATCTCTCTCATAAAAATTGGATCCTATAATTGTGTGGAACCCAGCTGTGGTGAGAGAGATGACATATACACCCGAAACATGATATACCACCTCCTAAATTAGAGGTGCATGAATGTATAACAAAACCTAATTAATCAAGTAAAATAAAAATGTGGAAAATGTGTTTGAAACTGACTCATTATTTATACAATTTTTCTACCAACTCGAAGCCCACAAATGATAAATCAAAGACCTTAATGGGGTCCACTAATCCAAATCATGCATTCAAAGTGGATGCATGCAAATTATTTAATTGATACCCCATTATCAAATAACTACGTATGACAGTGAATTCATTTTGATTATAACCTAACTAATTTATATCATAATTACAAGTAATATTATTTACATTTCTTGAGTACCGAAATTTGTCTAAAATAAATATTTTAAAATATAAATAATTCAATTTAATTTAATGAATTAGCTATTTTAATTATTTTAGACAAAATTTGGTGAATCAAAGAGTGAAAATAATATTATTGTGCATATAAAACATAAACAGCTGGACTGAGGGACGTAACAATCTTATTTTAGTTAATTATATATAGAAATTCACGTTGTCTCGCGCTGCGAGTTCATGGTTTTGGTTTATAGGATAAATACATTTTCACCTCAATTTCGAATTTTCTTTCTTCTTTTTGGATAAGCTGATACTTTAAACAAGTTTATATTTATTAAATTAGATTAATTGGTTAGTGTCAATGTGTAAAAAGCCAATGACTTATCATAGTCTTTGTTGGGAAACTTCTGAGAGCACGAGGCACAAGTTTAGGAAATTAGTCGAGGTGCCAGTAAATTAGTCTGAATACCTCGATTATCAAAAAAAAAAAACAAGAATGGCCAAAATCTTGAAAAATATATATTCTACAATCAACAATTGGAATATGTAATCATAAATATTAAATCAATTGATATCTTTTGTTTTTCATATGATTAATTTCACATTTCAACATATTTGAATTTCTCATGTATTCTTGTAAAATATAAAATAATTTTGACTTGGGTTTTATTTTAGGTAAATTATAATTTTCCACGGTAAATTTAGCGAAAGTTTTTTAAAATGCATTACCCAAAGTTTCTAAAGTAAATCAATTTCCACAAATCAAAGAGCAAAAGAATGATAATTTTCCTAAAACTTGGGATGAAAATTGATACCAAATTAGCAATTTCCGATGAAAATTAATGCATTTTAAATTTTTTTAAAATTATTTGAATTTTCACCAAATTTTGAGTGAAATAATGATAATTGCCGTTTATTTTATTTCAACAAACACATGCAGATTTTTAATGCTTAAGCCATTTTAATGGTCTTTCATTAGTGGATTTACAAAGCCTAGCTTGTTGAAATTTAATAATTGAGGTTATTTAGATTTTAATATTTTTATTTCCCAATTAAATGGTCCAAGTCATTACACATGTTTATGTTGAGAACTTTCAAAGTTCAAAGGTTGAAAACATCATCATGACCAGTGGATCCCACTCCCAGAACCAAGTCATTATTCACATTTCACCACTGTTTTGGAAACCGCACTGGACCGGCCGGTCAAAACGGTTGAATCGGGAATCGATCGTGAGTTCGGTCCGATTAATGATAAAAATTGGGTAAAAAACGATCAAAATTGGTCAAAATCGGTGAACTGAATCGGACCGGTTTATTTTTTATTTTTAAAACCAAAAATTAATATTTAATATTTTTCATTATTTTTAATTAAATAAAACTATTTATAACATATATTAGTTCCATTAAATTTTTCGAAACGGTTCAATCGGTGTAACCACTAATTCATTAAAGCTTTTGAATCATAATTCAATCACCGATCTAGGGTGTCCTCATTTCATCATCGGCCACATGTCCGTACATGATTAGCCGCACGTGTATACAAGAAAAATCGACATCCGTCAATCACACGACAAAGCATTGAAAAATAAAAAGGAAACAAACAAAAAAAAACGCACGCACACGAGGCACCCTTTGTACTTAAAAAAAAAAAGAAAAGGAGAATGCCCATTTCTTCATAATATTTATATTAGTAGCCATTTATTATTTTTATTATTTTAATAATACCCCAATATTCCCTAAGTCAAAATTAAAGAATATTCTATTTTATAAATTTTTTGACATATTTGCCTTTGGATTTTTTGAGGGGTACATTTTTTTTATATCATTATTAACTCTTTATATTATTTAAAAAATATATGAAAATTATTATAAAATATAATATTTCAATATAGAATTATTATATAAAAAAAATGACAATTATAATTTTTTTAAATTTCAGTTACAATCTAGCTTTCAAACTATACTAAAAACTATTTTAAGAAACATCTCAATTAGTTTACATATTTTGGGAAAATAAAAACTGAAAACATAAGATTAGATAAATAGAAATGGTTCCTAAAAGAGAAGTAAAATTATTTTTCATGTTTTTTCATGACATAACTTTGTGCCGCGATTTAATAATATAATTAAATTTATTCTAAATATAGTATTTTTAAGATAATTAATTTTAAAAAATAATAATTTAATAATTTTTAAGATAATTAAGAAATGATAATTTAATAATATATATATTTTTTAATTATCTTAAAAAATTCAATTCAAAATTTTATATAAAATAAACGAGATGTGTCAATATAATTCCATTTTTATAATCGATTTTATAGTATTTCACACACAATATCTTAATCCCTCTTTTTTTAATTATTATTTTTAGTTGTTTATTTTTTTATATTTGTTAAATTATTCTTTGGAGTGTCAATTTATCAATCTATATTAATAACATACAATCTTAGTTTTTATTTATTTTTATTTATTATACTGTAATATGAAACTAAATATGGAAGTAGTTAAAATAGAATTATACTAAATTATATTTAAAATAAATTTATTTAAGATAATTAAATGAAATAATTTTTTTTTTATAAAAATATTAGATTTTATAATAATTTTATATTGAAATACTATATTTTATAATAATTTTTTTTTATATTTGTAAATAATTTAAAGAGTTAATAATGATATAAAATACTTAATTATTTAGGTAAAGCCAAAACAATAATTTTAGGGGGATATTTTTGTGATATTTTAATGACATTCATGCTTTAAGAAGTTGTACATTCTAATCTCTCTTCAAAATATACAACTATTTGGAGCATAAATGTCACTAAAATATCAAATATAATAAAAATAATTTTTTTTAATTTTTTTATTAATAAATATCGCCCCATATAAAGCTCGGTCCGAGCCCGGGTTCGAGTCGGGCCGGGCCAAAAAATACTTAACGGGCTCGGGCCGGGCTTATCAAAGCCCGGACCCCGCCCTGCCCGACCCGGCCTATTGCCACTCTTACCTACCCAAAATGACAAAAATCTCCCTAATCCTAAAAATAATTACCCCTTACCCCAAATCAATATATATATATATATATAATTTTTTTTTATAATTTTTGTTAAATTTATATTTGTTTTCCCTTTATATATTTATTCTTTTTTATTTGTTTATTAAATATTACAAATTTCTTATTTATTGTTATTTATTTTGTATTCATTTAAATTTTTTTTATTCTTTATTAATTTATTTAACACTAATTATATATAATAGATATTTTTATTTTTTGATAATTTTTTTGTTTAATAAATCTCATGTATTTTTTAAGCATATTTTATTTATTTATTTTGAAAGTAGAGAAATTTATATTTTTAAGTGTAACTTTTTATATTATTACTTATATTCTTCTTCTAAAATATATTTTTCTAATAAACATGAGAACATTTTTATTATACATAAATAGTGTTAAATAAATTAAAAAGAATCACAAAAATTAAATGAATAAATGAACCCAAAATAAATAACAATAAATATGAAATTGTAATATTTATTAAACAAATTAAAAATAATAAATATATAAAGAGTAAAAAAATATAAATTTCATAAAAAAATTAATTTATAAAATAAATATATTTAATTAATGTTGACGGCTGATTTCGGTCTCAGGGGCAATAAGGGTTTTTTTTACTCCCGAGACAATCCTACTCCAACTGTGAATTTGTTTAGTTTATGGGAAACCAAAAGCAAATTTGGCAAAAGATAGATAAATACACCAATCGACAAAGAGATTTAACATGGTTTGGCGGATCGAATCCAACCTACATCCACGGGCACAGAATGGACGATGTTTTATTATCGAAATATACTTCTCTGATCTTTCTTGTGTTTACAAGTCTGATGATGATGATATTGATGCCACTTACTTACACTTTCTCCTTCTATTTATAATAGTGAAGAAATCATATTCATTTTCCCATAAGGATTCATAGTTGAAAACTACATTCACTTCCCATATCCTATTAGGATACTGACTCATCAACCTTTCCCCATGAAAGTATGATAACTTATCTCTTTATCCCATAAGAATAGGATAACTTATCTCCTTACCCCATAAGAATAGGATAACTTATCATCTGAAGCATATCTCGCTATCTGGTCGGTCTTTATGAGGTCGGTCACAATGGTCCTCTGAACTGAGAATGCTGCTATCGATCTGACAATACATGTCCACCCGAACTTAAGTGGTCGATCACTGATCACCAAGTGCTCGGCCCCTTACCGTTGGCGTATGCAACATCGAATGGTCGGGTCAGCAATAATGGTCTCGATCAAGAAGGGAGTTACCCTTTTACCCATGCCGTACTGCTTAAATATCATAGTGCTTCAAAAACATCATCAACATCTATCCCCTAGTTCTAGGTAACAACGAGTTTGCGAGTTGATGCAGAGAAAAATGATGGTGTGCCGATGAATCCGTCGGCGGTCACTCTAGTGAAGATGAGACTGAGCAGGGGAAAAGCTTTTGGCTTGATTTCTCTAGCAGTGATTCGGAAGAAGTAAGGGGAATGACGCGCATCAGTCGTTTTTACAGTGATATAGCAGAAAAGGGAAATGAAGTTTTGACAGATGGTAGGGAAGTGGTTGAGACTACAGAAAATACTGAGGGGGATATAGTGTTGAAGCAATTGAGGAAGACTAGAGCACAAGTGAGTATCTGGGAACTGTTATGTGCTTCTCGAGAGCATAGGCAGGCCATGGTGGAGGCCTTGAGCAAAATTGTGGTATCGGAAGACGCCAACCTGCAATGTTTGTTGGGTCAGTTCAGAAAGAAGCTTTGCAGATATCTTTTTCTGAGGATGAACTCCCGCCGGAAGGGAGAAATCATAATAGGCCTCTATTTATTAGGGCCGAAGTGAGGGGCAAGAAAACTTCATGTGTGATGGGATGACGGTTCGTCCATCAATGTGTGCCCGTTGAAAATTCTGGCAAGATTGGGTATGAAAGCAACAGACTTGGACCCCTCCAGTATGACTATTAAGGCTTATGATGACAGTAAAAGGGGAGTTGAGGGTACCTTTGTGGCTATGGTCAAGGTAGGCCCTATTTAAGATGAAGTCGAGTTTACAGTGCTGGACATCCCAGCCACTTTTGCCTTATTGTTGGGAAGGCCTTGGTTTCACAAACTTGGGGGTGTGCCTTCCACTTTGCATCAGATGATCAAGTTCCCGTATGAGGGAGAAGTTGTTACTATCCGGGCTGAGGTAGATAATGTCGTGGCTGCCTTGGAGATACAACCTTTCACAAGGTTTCAGGTGTCAGCTACTTTTGAGGAATGGGTGGATCCTAGGGTGGCTAGGATCATGAGAAAAATGAAGTTTGAACCGGGTGAAGGTTCAAAGTTGCCAGATTTCAGAGGACAGACCACTCGGAAAGGTTTGGGGTATAAGTCTGATGAAGAAAAGCCAAAGGTCAAGAAAAAGGGCCTGAAATTGATGGAATGTTTTGTGAGAGCTTCAGGATATCAAGGGGAGCCAGAACCTGTGGAAGTTAATGGGATTGTGGTACCTGGATTTGAGATCTTCCAGGATTTGTTGGGTGAGAAACCACTGATTAAAGAAGCTGTGGAAGCGGAGAATTGGGAAGGAGAGTTGATGAAGTTGGAGAGCCTGACTCTGGGAGAGGTGAAAAGCCTGAGGAATACCTGATTGCAGAGGAAGAAGTGTCTATAGATGATGAAGACATTTACCTTCCTGATTTGTTTGAATATACTTCCGCATTATCCAATAATAAAGACATTTCTTTTGCTTACTTGCCTGAGTCATTTCCATTTACTCTGCACGAATCAAGCATATTTGATATCAGTTCGGCCAGAACTACTGCATTTAACTTGGGTACGCTTGAGAACCCCAAGGAAATTCTGATTGCAAGTGAAGTTACCTCTGAAGAGAGGGAGAAACTAGAAGAAGCGTTGGTCAGATATGCCAAAGTGTTTGCTTGGTCCTATGAGGACATGCCTGGGGTAGACAGAAACATTGCCCAGCACACGATACCAACTTATCCGAATATGAGGCCAGTAAAACAGAAACTCCGACGGATGAGACCAGAATGGGCTGAGAAAGTCAGAGAGGAAGTTAAGAAACAGATAGATGTGGGGTTCCTAGAAGTAGTAAAATATCCAGAGTGGTTGGCTAATATAGTGCCGGTACCAAAGAAAGATGGGAAGGTCAGAATGTGTGTAGACTACAGAGATCTCAACAAAGCTTGTCCGAAAGATGATTTTCCTCTGCCGCATATAGATGTTCTGGTTGATAGTGCGGCTTTATCTGCTATGTATTCATTTGCAGATGGGTTTTCAGGTTACAATCAGGTTCTCATGGCCGAGGAAGATAAACACAAGACTGCATTTGTTACCGAGTGGGGTACTTATTGTTACAAGTTATGCCGTTTGGACTTAAGAATGCGGGAGCTACTTATCAGCGGATGGCCACTACACTTTTCCATGACTTGATGCAAAAGAGATTGAGGTGTATGTGGATGACATGATGGTAAAATCAGAGACGAGAGTTAGGCATATTGAAGCACTGGAAAAGTTCCTTCAGAGAGTTGACAGATATAACCTGTGGCTTAATCCCAAGAAATGTGTGTTTGGGGTGACATCAGGGAAATTGCTTGGTCATACAGTGGGAATGGGCGGAATAGAGGTAGACTCCGAGAAGATCAAGGCAATCACAGAAATGCCTGCACCAAAGACAGAAAAAGAAGTCAGAGCATTCTTGGGAAATATTCAGTACATCAGTCGGTTCATTGCCAAGTTGACATCAGTATGTGAGCCTATCTTCAAACTGTTGAGAAAAGATCAGCCAGTGAGATGGAATGAACAGTGTCAGACAGCCTTCGACAAGATCAGAGAGTACTTGGTAAAGCCTCCTGTATTGAAACCTCCGAGACCGGGCAGACATTTGGTATTGTATTTGGCTATAGAATCAGAAGCACTAGGGGAAATGATGGTACAGGCAGATGAGACAGGGGTAGAACATGCAGTTTACTATCTGAGTAAGAAGATGCTCCCGTATGAGGCTCGGTATCAAGAAGTTGAGAAGATCTGTCTTGTAGTGGTATGGGCTTCTAGAAATCTGCGGCATTATTTCCAGTCATACAAGATCCAGATAGTGGCTAAGGAAAATCCTCTGAAATATCTTCATTCGGTGCCTTCGCTAGTGGAAAGTTGGGCAGATGGTTGGTATTCGTGACAGAGTTTGACATTGAATATCTCACCTCCAAAGTGATTAAAGGGCGAGCAGTAGCAGAGTTTCTGGCAATGCAACCTGTTGAGGGGGATCAGTATAAGTTTGAATTTCCAGATGAAGAGATCCAAGCAATAACAGTCCAGAGATGGAAGATGTATTTTGACGGAGCAGTGAATTACAAGGGAGCCGGAATTGGGATCGTGATAGTGACCCCCGAGGGAGAGACTTTTCCTTTGGCCAAGAGGTTGACATTCAGAGTGACTAATAACATGGCCGAGTATGAAGCATGTGCTTTTGGTTTGACAGCATTGATAGCCTTGAAGGCCGGGAGTGTGGAAGTCTACGGAGATTCTATGTTGGTGGTCCAGCAGATGCGAGGAGAATGGGAATTGAAAGAAGAACGGTTGAAATCTTACCTTTTTCACCTCAGAAAGTTGGCACAGGTTATCCCCGAGTGTAAGTTTCAGCACTTACCGAGAGAAGAGAATCAGATGACAGATGCATTGGCTACACTTGCAGCAACTTGGGAAAATCCAGAAAAGTTAGTGATGAGACCATTGATACTGACAACAGCAAGCAGACCTGTTTATGAGATAGAAAGAATTCTGGGAGTTGAGGTCGACGACGGTAAACCTTGGTATTATGACATCCAGAGGTATCTGAAACATGGTGAACTCCCGGAAGGGGCAGGCAGAAAAGACAGAATAGCCATTCAGAAGTTGGCTTCCCAGTATATGATTTTGAAAGGGGAACTGTACAAGAGGCAGGCAAACGGTATCCAGTTGAAGTGTTTGAGAAAAGAAGAAGCTCAGCATGTAATGGAAGAAATACACGCTGGGGTATGTGGTCCGCACATGAACGGGTTGAATCTGTCCCGCAAGATAGTGAGACAATGTTTTTATTGGTCAACCATGGAAACAGACTGCGAGAAGATGGTGAAGCACTGTCATGACTGTCAAGCACATGGTAATTTGAATCACTTACCGCACACAGAGTTACACGGGCTATCAGAGCCGTGGCCTTTCTCAGCATGGGGAATTGATATGATTGGAGAAATTCGACCGAATGCGTCAAATGTGCATCGCTTCATAGTAGTGGCAGTAGATTACTTCTCGAAGTGGGTGGAAGCTGAATCATTCCGTAATGTTACAGCAAAGCAGATGGCAAAGTTTATAGCTCGGAACCTCATTTTTCGGTATGGTATGCCGCATCATGTAGTGACAGACAACAGGGTCCAGTTTCAAGGAGAGACGAAGGCAATGTTACAGAGGTACGGGATAGGCCACCACAAGTCATCACCGTACAGGCCGCAGGCAGTTGAGGCAGCCAACAAGACTATAAAGACAATTTTAGCCAAGATGACAGAAAATTGCAGAGATTGGGCCGAGAAACTACCATATGCTCTGTGGGGGTACAGAACATCAGTAAGGACAGCAACATGGGCCACACCTTACTCTTTGGTCTATGGAATGGAAGCAGTATTGCCGGTAGAAGTGGAGATACAGTCTATGAGGGTATTAACAGAGGCAGAATTACCGGAACAGGATTGGGCCGCACATAGGTTTGATCAGTTAGCACTATTGGATGAGAAGAGAACGAAGTCTTTGTATCACATGCAGTTGTATCAGAAGAGACTAGCCCGGGCATTCAATAAGAAAGTACGTCCCACCAAGATCAGAAAGGGTGATATGGTACTTAAGCAGTCGAGGCCGTCGACGACAGATCCAAGAGGAAAATTTAGACCTAACTGGGAAGGACCTTACATAGTGCAGAAGGTAATGGGAAATGGAGCAGTGAAGCTATCAGATTTGGAGGGAACGAGTTCACCGAACTGATCAACGTAGACAGATTAAAAGCAATATTTTGCCTGAGGGAGAGAGAAGAGCAGCAGTCACTACGGGAATTGGCAGAAGACCTAACCCAACGGAATCAGAAAATCATTCATGCATACACGTAACATTGCATTCTCTTTGTGTTTGTTTTTTTTTGTGTTCGCAGGTTCAAAGAAAGGAGAAAGCGGCAGAAATGAGCCAAGCAGCGTCAACGCAATTTCAGTCTTTGGGGATGAGTCCCAAAGGGGCGAGGCCCATATCATGTCAGCTTGTGGGCGAGGCCCATATCAGCTTGAGGGCGAGGCCCCGTTGTCAGTTGTAGTTTTGGGTCGAGGTGCCCAGGGTCGAGGTGCCCACTACATCCTCAGTTCGAGGGCGAGGTCCCTATTGTCAGCGGTGTTGGGTCGAGGTGCCCAGGGTCGAGGTGCCCCCGTTGTCAGTTGTAGTTCCGGGTCGAGGTGCCCAGGGTCGAGGTGCCCACTACATCACCAGTTCGAGGGCGAGGTCCCTATTGTCAGCGGTGTTGGGTCGAGGTGCCCAGGGTCGAGGTGCCCCCGTTGTCAGTTGTAGTTCCGGGTCGAGGTGCCCAGGGTCGAGGTGCCCACTACATCATCAGTTCGAGGGCGAGGTCCCTATTATCAGCGGTGTTGGGTCGAGATGCCCAGGGTCGAGGTGCCCCCGTTGTCGGTTGCAGTTATTGGGATGCTTCCCAGGATCGAGGTCCACTTGCAGCACCAACTCAGCTCGAGGCATCAGACGAGCCAGGTAAGTGAAAATGCATTGCATAACTTTGATAGGATTGTTCAAAGTCATACACTGCACAAGTCCCATCAAAGTGGGGGCGACTGTAGGCATTGCATTTTTGCATGTGAAACCCGATGATGAGTCTCAGTTGGAGGCACTACCTTTTTAGCTAAGGATATTGCGGGAAACGGAGGTCGGAAGGGGAAATTCAGAATAAGTACGTCATCAAGTTCATTTCACAAGCTCACTGTCTTCGTTAGTGCTGCGTTCGTTACTTCGTTCGAACGTCAGGCAGATTGCGGACGTTCGTGTAGCGTTCGAATTGGCGTTCGAACGGCGTCGGTGTTTCTGGTTTTGCTGCTAGCCTCGCACCCCAGCCCAATTAGCTCCCCAAAGCCCATAAAACACATCCCAATTTAATAAATTAAACATTAAATATTAAATAAAATATCTAAACCATTTACCAATTAATAAAACACAAAATATAATCATACCTAATGAGATAAATCAAATATATTAACTTCCTAACTAAACAAATCACATACTAAATTAAAAAGATGTCATGCCTAATTAAAATCAATCATAACCAATTAAATATTTTGACTTCCTAATCTAGCCAAGATTTGTCCCCCCTCAATCCTTGACTTTCCTTGCTCAACACCAAATCAAATCCTCCTTTTAATGCCAAATCCCTTCCTTGTGAGACAAGGTGAAGCCCTAACCCTTCTCTATATAAACAACCCCTAACCAAAGCCATACCACTCCTAGTTCATGCCCATCACAAACAAAAAGAAGAAAAGAATTTCCAACCCCTAGCTCATACACATAATAACAAACAACTCTCTTCACCCCCACTCTCACATTACCGAAAACAACAAGCCCTCAAACACTCTCATATTACCGAAAATACAATAGCCATTCACACCCCCTCCAACCACCAAAACAACTCCTAATCACCACCGAAAATGGCAACCCCCTAAGCCTCCACACATCACCGAAAAATATACCCCAACGACAGCCAAACACGCCCCAAACAGCCACTAAAGTACCCCGAACAGCAGCCCCCCTTCGCACCAAAACTGACCCAAACCAGTCCCTAAATCACGCCCAAACACACACATAATTTAACCCCTAAAACAGCAGCAAAATACACTTAAAACATTGCCTAAAAATCTTAAAAACAGTAACATAAGAGACTGCATTCATACTCCTTAAAATAATCACACACAACTGCACTAAGAACCCACACAAACTTGGAACAGTTCATTGAAACGTCAAAACAGGTGGCCTGAGCAGTGAGCAGCAAAATAGAGGCCGAACAGGAGCAGAACGGAGTTCGAACCACAAGCAAAACAGCAAAGCAGTGAGCTAGGACGCTAAACCAGTGAACCGGATAAGTTGAGGAGCTGTACCCTTCCGACGTCCGTGAAACGCAAGCCTGAAAGTTGGCAAAAAGGTTAGACCTGGGGGTATCTTTCACACTCGTTTTTTTTATATTATTTATTAAATATTACTTGCATGATTTTCATGTTGAAATGCATGTTGTGGCCCTTGAGTAGATAAATATGCATGAATTATGAGATGTAGTATATTGTGGCTGTGGAATAAAATGAGAGACGTGTCAACTCTCGCGGTATATCGGATGGAAACCCGGACATAAATTTCATAGCCGATTCCGAATGGACGGTAATATGATCTGTACTCGGGACACAACTCCACGTACCGCTTGAGTAAACGGCACCATCTTTTGTTTGTGTTGCTTTTGTTTATTTTTCGTCACTTGAATTATGTATGTTGTTTATTTATGCATGATTCAATCGAGCGCATGGGCTTAGTAAGTGGAATGAAAGATCCCCTATGGGAGGGGTTAAAGCCCTTTACCACGATGCTTTGCCGCGCCGGTTGATGTGTGTTCGGTTGGATGCAAGATACGTTCAATCAGGCATACTTAGTTTGATATTATTGTCTTTATCTTTTTATGCATGGTTCAATCAAGCGCATGGGCTTAGTAAGTGGAATGAAAGATCCCTTATGGGGAGGGGTTAAAACCCTTACCACGATGCTTTGCCGCGCCGGTTGATGTGTGTTCGGATTGGATGTAAGATGTGTTCAATCGGGCATACTTGTTTTGATATGATCGGCTCTATTTTGTATGTATGATGCGATCGAGCGCATGGGCTTAGTGAGTTAGTCCAAAGGTCCTCTATTTGAGAGACGAAGAGCCTAAAAGGCCACCTTTGTGACACTACTTCACCGCGCTGGACGAAGTGTGTTGGGGTTGAATGTACGTTCAATTGGGCATACGAAGTCCTACACTTTTATTGTCTTTATTTCATGTGTTGTGATGTGACGCGCATGGGCTTAGTATGTTGGACTAAAGGTCCTCTCTTTAAGAGACCAAGAGCCCCAAAAGGCCACCTTTACGGCAGTACTTCGCCGCACCCCTTTATTTTGTTGTTTATGTATTGCGTCCCATTTCATGCATCAGGTCTGTTCCCGTTCGAACGCGTTTACGAACGTAACTCGAACGCGCATGCATTTTGCCTTATCATGCATCAGGTCTCATTTCCGTTTGAACGCGTTCATGAATGCCATACGAACGTGAGCATTCTATTTCATTTCTGTTCAAACACGTTAACAAATGCCATACGAACGTGAGCATTCTGTTTCATTTCCGTTCGAACGCGTTAACAAACGCCATACGAACGCGAACCTTATGTTTACCGTTCGAACGCGTTTACGAACGCTACACGAACGCGAACACACTAAACTGAGACATATTCATCACATGCCATGTATAATTGTTTCTTAGGTGATTTTTTTATGGAACCACACATAGTCATTCTTATCTTTGTGCACATAATAATGATAAACATGTTTATTCCATTAGTTGTGTTATTTGCCTTAGTCTTGATTTAACGCATTATGATTCATATACCTATGCCATGATGACTTTGGAGTATTATTTCTTGTGATATATCGGATGGAAACCCAGACATAAATTCCATAGCCAACTCCGAATGGACGGTAATGCGGTCTGTACTTGGGATACAATTCCACGTATCACTTGGAAAAGTGCTCACATGTATGCTTGTGCGGTTATTATGTATGCTTGTGTTTTTCATGAATATGATATGCTGAATGAAGTTGTATATTCGTTGTTACTTTGATGTATTTTCAGGCATGTGTTCTTAGATGTGAGATATATGTGAAATGTATGTATAAGTTTTATTTTGTACCCGTAAATTTAGAAGCATGATACTCTTGGAAATAAGTGCTACTTAAGCCTGATTAAATTATTACATAAATCCTGTCATTACAAGTGGCATAAGTAAGGGACCATTCCGAACCCAATGGTTTGAGGTCTTCCCTTGCAAGGGGTGAGTGCGGCATTAAATCTCATTTTCCCAGTTCACACCGGGTGGCGACTCCATTATTCTCCGGTTTAGTCCCCCGTGGCTACTCTGTAATCCCGACCGGGCCGCGAGCCCGAGACAGCATGCGTCGCTCCAGATTTCTGTGTTCCCACAATTACATCCCCAGTCCAAAGAAGGCAACTCGGTGGGACGTAACCCGACCCCGAGCTAAAAGAAAGACTTGGCTCTGGGGGAATGTTACATCCCCAGTCCAAATAAGCTGACTTGGTGGGACGTAACCCGACCCCGAGCTGAAAGAAAGACCTGGCTCTGGGGGAATGTTATATCCCCAGTCCAAAGAAGCCGACTCGGTGGGATGTAACCCGTCCCCGAGCTGAAAGAAAGACTTGGCTCTGGGGGAATGTTATATCCCCAGTCCAAAGAAGCTGACTCAGTGGGACGTAACCCGACCCCCAGCTGAATAAACCATAAGGCCTCGACGGAACGAAATCCATCCCCGAGCTGAATAAACAAGTGGTCTCGGCGGAACGAAATCCAGCCACGAGCCGAATAAATAAGTGGCATCGGCTGAACGAAATCCAGCCACGAGCCGAAACAAACATCGATCTCGGCGGTACAATAGCAGACCCGAGCCGGAAAGAAACATCAGTCTCGGCGGTACAAGAGCATATCCGAGTCGGAAAGAAACATCGGTCTCGGCGGTACAAGAGTAGACCCGAGCCAGAAAGAAACTTCGGTCTCGGCGGTACAAGAGAAGACCCGAACCGGAAAGAAACATAGGTCTCGGCGGTATAAGAGCAGACCCAAGCCGGAAAGAAACATTGGTCTCCTCGGTACAAGAGCAGACCCAAGCCGGAAAGAGACATCGGTCTCGGCGGTACAAAAGCAAACCCGAGCCAGAAAGAAACATCGGTCTCGGCGGTACAAGAGCAGACCCGAGCCGTAAAACATATATCAACAAAACGGACTCGGCGGTACAAGAGCAAACCCGAGCCGTAAAACAAATATCAAAACCATTGTGTGGGCCATAACAAACAAGCTTAATCAAATGTCAGCCTAAGACAGAAGAGGTCTTACCCACATTTTTGGGATCCGTTGCCTTTCTTGCAACTCCACAAGGGTCACTACAAGCAAGGCTCTTCTTAATACATCATCTCTGCATCTCAGCATTTCACTCATTCGACCCGATGACTTCCGCTATCAACTTTGGTCGACCTCAAAAACCGAATGGTCTATGTACACACTGAGATAGCCTTTTTTCACCAAGTCTTCCACCTGCTCCCGCAGGTCTCTGCACCCATTCGTGGCATGTCCCCTTATGTTATGGTAGATACAATAAGCCCTACTATTTCCCTCCTCAATCGGGAACCTCCTCAAATTAGGCTCGGCCAACAAACCTTTATCCTAGATTTCACGAACTATATGGGCCATAGGTTTGTTCAGGGGGGTGTATACTGTCCTCCCCGCGACACGGTTGACTTGGACAGATGACTTTATCTCTTGAACATGACTACTCGGATGTGTCGGTCTGAGTTTCTTATGCTCCGGGACTGGTCTCCTCAATTTTCTGATCCAATCCCACTGATTGTCTAACCTGAGTATCTTAGCCTTTCGGGTGTCTACTTCCCGGGCAATCTTTTTCTCCTCCTCTATTAAGATAAACTTCCTGGCCAACTCCAGGGCAGTGGCATAATCCTATACGTCTTGAATCCTCAGGTGATTCCAAAACTTCCCGATCTTCAGACCTCCCTTTAGACTTTCTAGCGCTTCCGATGACTCGTACGCTCCGACCTCGAGCACCAAATTATGGTACCTTTCAATAAAATTCCTCAGGGGCTCATCATCCCCCTGCTTCATCAGTCTCAATTCTCCCACCATTTTCTTTGGGACGCAGGCCCCTTTGAAGTGCCGAACAAATGACTTCCTGAGTTACGCGAAGCTTCCGATGCTTCATGGGGCTAGACTTCTGAACCATAGAATGGCAGATCCTTCCAAGGTTAGGGGAAAAACTTTGCAAATGGCATCCCCTACTACTTATTGGACCTCCATTAATAGGACAAAACTCTCAATATGGGATTTTGGATCAGTATGGCCTTTATAGGGCGTCATGGACGGCATGTTGAATCGTCTTGGTAATTTTACCGACCTTATTTCTTCTGTGAAGGGAGATTTAACCTCGCCGTCCCGAGCATCTCCCGTGTCAGTTTTGAGGTTCACTTCCCACTTGGCCATTTATTTTCTTAACCAAGATTTTATATTGTCATATGTGTTACCGTGCCGCCTCCTGCGGCCTTCTTCGCGTCTGTCACCCCGGGTGTGGCGTTCCTCATGACTTGAGATTTCCCATCCAGTCTCACCATCCTTCCTATCTCCCATTCTGGTGTCGCGGGGGCTATCATAGGAAGAAACTGGTGACTGTCGCCCCTCTTCTTCTTCCCATGTATCCTCCATTTGTAAATCTTTTTCTACCACTACGTACCTCATCCCATAGGGACCCTTCCTCCTAGGTTCATCGTCTTTGCTCTTATCTGCAACCTTTTTTCCTTCCGCTATTTCGCCTCTCCTCCGACTGGCTCCGGGTTCAAACTTCTCATTATTTGTTTCTTCCATCCTCTTCAGTCTGTTCATCATGGACTTCAATAGGTTTTGATTTTCCTCCATTTCTTTCCTCATATTTTCCTCTATTTTCTCCATCAATTCTGCTGTTGAACTCCCCGATGACTGGTGATTTCCACCTTCTGCCATTGTCTTACTACGCAAGCTGTTTTTTGTTAGTTCCCCACAGACGGCGCCAACTATTGACTGCTGATTTCGGTCTCAGGGGCAATAAGAGAAATATTTCTCCCGAGACAATCCTCTTCCAACTGTGAATTTGTTTTGTTTATGGGAAACCGAAAGCAAATTTGGAAAAAGATAGATAAATACACCAATCAACAAAGAGATTTAACGTGGTTCGGCGGATTAGATCCAACCTTCATCCACGGGCACAGAACATACGATGTTTTATTACCGAGATATGTTTCTCTGATCTGTTTTGTGTTTACAAGTCTAATTCTCTCTTGTTCTCTTCTTAACTCTCAATGCTCTCAATAATCTACCTACAAGCACGCCTTCCCTTCCTATTTATAATAGCCAAGAAACAGTTTCCTTTTCCCACAAGAATAGGATAAATTATCTCCTTATCCCATAAGAATAGGATAACTTATCTCCTTTATCCCATACGAATAGGATAACTTATCTCATTACCCCATAAGAATAGGATAACTTATCTCATTACCCCATAAGAATAGGATAACTTATCTCCTTACCCCATAAGTATAGGATAACTTATCTTTGGAGCATATATCGTTATCTAGTCGGTCTTTATGAGGTCGGTCACAATGGTCTTCTGAACTGAGAATGCTGCTATCGATCTGACATTACCTATCCACCCGAGCTTAATTGGTCGGTCACTGATCACCAAGTGCTCGACCCCTTACCATTGGCGTGTTGGAAAATCTAATCCATGTCCCAAGATCAATAGAGAATACAAATATATATAAATGAATGAACAATATTGAAGTATGGCGGAATCATACTCACAAAGATCGGAATGCGGATGCGTTGATGAAATGAAAAATTTTCTCCTTTGTGCAGTGAAGGTTTCGGCCAAGGTGAGTGGGGAAGCTCCAAGCTTTCTTTGATCCTTCCAAGCTCAAGAATTAGTTTCCCATAAAACCTTTGTATGATCCCTTGAAGGTGCTAGCCTTGTATGTGATTTAGTGTTCCAAACAAGCACAAAATCTTCAAGCTTTTGCAACAAAAACCTGAAAATGGAGAGCTGTGAAACTGTGACAGTTTCGGTGAAGAGGAGAAGAGAAAAAGTGATGATTTTAATTTCAAAAATCAATTTATATTTGTGTCAAAACAATTGTCAAACAATTACCAAACCTTTGGTAGGTTTATGACACAAAATCCATCACCATACCTTGCCTTTTGAGTGTGTTACACACCATCACCAAAACCCATCACACAAAAGTGTATCTAATGACAAGTGATGTGATGGTTGATGTGACATGTGGGCCCCACTTGATTTCGAATGCGAGTGGGCCCGCAAACACTCCCGGGCTCGAGTTTGATAATTCCGAATTAGCGCACTTCCGTCGCGACGTTAATTAAATCAAATTTAATTAAATAATTGTGCCTAGCAAAATTACTATTCACGTCGCTAACGAATTAATTCCAAATTAAATCGTTTGCCTGAATTAAAATCTAATTTTAATTCCTCGTCGAAATCGAATTTCGTTTAATATATCGAATATATTATTTTAATGATTAATTCCAAATTAATCTTTCTCTCTCTTCAAATAGTACTTTATCCAAGATAAAGTCTCTCCGCAATTAACCCCAGATTAATTAAGTTCGAATCATACGTCATCGGTGAATCTTCGGGAAGCGACCCAAGAGATCTCTGGATATGTTGGCAGTAAATACGGTCGTCGGACTATCCGATCACGTACGTACCAAGTACTACATTTTTACCGATTTACAAGACAAGGTTAGCCTTTAGCAAAACGCCATGCCTACCCAATTCTCCAGAAATATTCTTACTGGAATATAAGATCTATAACAGGCGTAGTATACCGTAGTATAGTGTATAGCAGTCCAGTATCGGATGATCACATGTAAGGCCTGGGGCTGGAGATGTGTCTGCCCCGTACGAAACATATATCGGACATCAAGCAACTAGTCTCTTTGAATCGGATAATCCTGACCTTGTCATATTATCCCGATGGTTGCAACCATTATAGAGAACTAGTTCTGTATCCTGAACGATCATCATCTCCATATGTCTGAAGTGATACTTCCGTCTTGACATCACATCCAATACACTACGATTCCCGATAAACCTAGAAGAGGTGTACACAGAACCTGTTAAAGCCCTGGACGACCAAAACTAAAGTCTACCGATTGTCGCAAGTACTAGCGATGCAAGTCTCAGGTTAAGACCATATGCACCTGCCCTGAAGCGGACTCCCATAGACACGCAGACATACTACCAATGGGATTCCGCGGGGTCTATCCAGAGCGAAGCTGTTTTCCGTACCATCGGTAAAACACAACCTCCTACCGCACTTGCATAAGTATCCTATACTTAAATATATGAGAACTATGCCGTTGTGCCCTCACAACACGCACAAGTGCAGTACTAGTCTATTCCGCATTATCGATGTCCAATCTCGATAATACTACGACTAGGGATATTTAATGATTAAACCTTTATCGATTGATACTGTCTCATATCATCTCAATCCGGAAATAATCATAGGGACTTTTACCATTATATATCAAAGTAAATAAATTACAAAACGGTAAAAGGCAATTTCATTACTACATAGTTAATTTTGTACAACATCATTTGCAAAATAGTGACGCTATGGGTCATAACTGTCTATCAATCTCCCACTTGGCCTATAGCCAGTCACTCAAGCATCTAATACATGAACTATGTACATGTCGCTCAAACGTTTCCCGAGGAATAGCCTTCGTCAGCGGATCTGTAATATTATCCTCTGATGCGATCTTTTCGATCTTTACATCGCCACGATGTATGATCTCTCGAATCAGATGGAATCGTCGAAGAACATGTTTGGATCGTTGATGAGACCTTGGTTCCTTAGCCTGTGCTATAGCCCCGCTATTGTCACAATACAATGGAACGGGCTCAGCTGCTAACGGAACTACTCCTAATCAATTAGGAATTTACGGATCCAAACTGCCTCTTTTGCTGCTTCAGTTGCTGCAATGTACTCCGCTTCAGTTGTTGAATCGGCAACAGTATCTTGCTTGGAAGATTTCCAGCTCACTGCTCCGTTATTCAAACAAAATATGTACCCGGATTGCGACTTAAAGTCGTCTCTGTCGGTTTGGAAACTTGCATCGGTATACCCAGATACCTCAAGTTCTCCATCTCCATAGATTAAGAAAGCATCTTAGTTCTGTTAAGATACTTAAGGATACTCTTAACCGCCATCCAGTGATCTTTACATGGATCGGCCTGATATCGATTGCACATGCTCAAAGCATGGGACACATCAGGTCGTGTACATATCATGGCATACATGATCGATCCGACTGCCGAGGCGAACGGAGTCCGACTCATGTTGTCTCTCTCATCTTGTGTTTTAGGACACATGTCCCTAGATAGATAGACGCCATGTGATATTGGTAACAGTCCCCTCTTGGACTGATCCATGTTGAATCTCTTCAACACTTTATCAATATATGTACTCTGGGAGAGTCCAAGTAGCTTTCTAGATCTATCCCGGTAGATCTTTATTCCTAGAATAAAAGCTGCTTCTCTCCCAGATCTTTCTTGGAGAATTTCAATGAAAGCCAAGCTTTCACCGACGTTAACATGAGAATGTCATTGCCGATAAGCAATACATCGTCGACATAAAGGACAATAAAAGTCAGTGCACTCCCACTAACCTTCTTATATACACAAGGGTCATCTTCGTTTTGAATAAATCATATTCTTTTATGATCTCATCAAAACGTTGGTTCCACGACCGCGATGCTTGCTTCAGTCCATAAATGGACCGATTTAACTTACAAACCTTGTTTGCAAGTCTAGGTGCGATAAAACCGTCAGGCTGTTGCATATAAACATCCTCCGAAAGGTTTCTGTTAAGGAAAGCGGTTTTAACGTCCATTGCCATATTTCGTAATCGTAATATGCAGCTATTGCAAGCATTATCCGAATGGATTTAATCATGGCAACGGGTGAGAAGGTTTCATCATAATCAACTCCAAGTCATTGACGATATCCCTTCGCTACAAGCCTAGCTTTGTACGTTTGTACGTTGCCATCCATGTCAGTCTTCTTCTTGAAGACCCATTTGCATCCAATAGGCTTTACGCCTTCTCGTGCATCAACCAGTGTCCAAACTTGGTTGGTATACATGGAATCCATTTCGGCCTTCATGGCTTCTTGCCATAAAGCGGATTCGATACCTTGTATCGCTTCCTCATACGTAGCCGGTTCAGTATCCTCAATAAGATTAATATCTACATGAGGTGAGATCAGAAATCCATACCTCTCAGGTATTACCCTGACTCTCACCGACCTACGCGGTCCTTGTGTACTTGAAGATTGTGGTTCAGTCTCATCTCGGATGGACTGTTCATGTTCCGTTGATAATTCACTGCCAGGAACAGTTTCACTACGACTTTCATCGAGTTCTACTTTCCTCCCACTAAACACTGCATTTAGGAATTCCTTCTCAAGGAAAACGCATGTAGAGCAACAAATACTTTGTTCTCTTGTGGTGATAGAAGTAATATCCTTTGGTTTCCCTAGGATATCCAACGAATAGGCATTTATCTGATTTGGGTTCAAGTTTGGTACCTTCCAAACGTTTAACGTATGCCCACAGCAACCCCAAATCTTCAGGAATGAAAACCCCGGTTTCTTTCCTGTCCATATCTCATATGGAGTCTGTTCAACAGACTTTGACGGAACCTTATTCAAAATAAGAACTGCACTGTTTAATGCATCCCCATAAGGAAATTGGCAGCTCAGTGCGACTCATCATCGACCTTACCATGTCCAACAAGGTACGGTTTCTCCGTTCAGACACACCATTTAATTGTGGTGTTCCAGGAGGAGTCCACTGTGAAAGAATACCATATTCTTTCAGGTAATCTTGAAACTCATTACTTAAGTATTCGCCACCACGGTCCGACCGTAATGTCTTAATACTCTTGCCTGTTTGTTTTTCAACTTCGTGTCGAAACTCTTTGAATTTCTCAAAAGTTTCCGACTTGTGCATCATAGATACACATAACCGTAACGTGATGCATCATCGGTAAAGGTTACGAAGTATCGATATCCACCTCTAGCCTGGCTAGACATGGGCCCACAAACGTCACTATGGACGAGGGCTAACAGTTCAGTGGCGCGTTCACCTTTACCACTAAAAGGTGATTTAGGCATTTTGCCTAATAAGCAAGATTCGCAGACGTCATATGAATTTGGATCAAATCCGTCCAAGTACCCTTCTTCGAAAGTGTGGATATGCGAGTCTTGTTAATGTGTCCCAGACGACAATGCCACATATAAGTTTCATCCTTTAGATCACTCATTTTAAGCCTTTTGTTTGTTATTTTATATGTAGGAGATTCATTTATATTCAAAATATAAAGACCATTATTTGCAACTGCAGTGCATATTTCTGCATCATTTTTATATAATAACACCCAGTGTTTCTAAATACAAAAGTGTACCCATTACGGGTTAACAAAGATACAGATATAATATTCCTAGTCAAACTAGGTACATAATAACAGTCATTTAGTTTAAGTACATGCCCCGAGGGCAGTTCTAATACAAAAGTGCCCACGGCCAAAACAGCAACAGGAGTTCCGTTTCCAACTCGTAGATCAATCTCCCCTGAAGCCAGAGTCCTGCTGTTTTGCAGATCCTGCACATCAGTACATATATGAGAACCACAACCAGAGTCAAAAATCCAATTTTAAAAATAGAAGTAGCCATGTTTATTTCAATAACAAACATACCAGAGGTCGGTGCCTTGCCCGCCTTGATCTCCCTTCTGATCGCCTTGTTCATGCGGCAGTCACGCTTCCAGTGACCTCTTTTGCCGCATTTAAGGCATATGTCTTGTGACTTGTCCTTTGGCTTCCCAGAAGCCATCGACATCTTGGCCTTGCCCTTGTTCTTATGCTTCTTCTTTTTCACCCCTCCAGTTGCCTTGGGCCCAGCCCTTGACGACTGAGAGGTCGATGCAAAGTGCGCCTCGCGCTTGTTACCTTTAAGAAGCTCTTTCTCTGACTCCTTAAGAATGGATAATAGCTCTCCAAGAGTATCGTCCGTATCCATCAACTTGTAGTTATGATAATCTGCCTCCAAGTATCGGGAAGTGACTGTAAGAGCATGTCTATAGTCAGCTCAGCCTCCAAGACTATTCCCATCTTGGCTAGCTCATCAATGTCAGCTATCATTTGAGTTCCGTGGACCTCAACTGAAGCGCCATCAGTCATACGGGAGCGAAAGAGTTTCTTCACCAACTCATACCTCTCCATCCGCTTATTAGTGCGGTGAAGATCCTTTAGTCTAGCCATCATATTATAAGGATCTAAGTCCCTATTCTGGCGACGAAAGTGTTGAGTCATGGAAGCAAGCATGATCGACTGAGTCGTATCACAATCATCACTATGAGTTCTCCATAACTCCAGCTCAAGTGGCTCAGTGGGCCTCGGCCCGAGAGGTCTCTCTATGGTGTATAACAGCCTCTCTGCCCCAAGGACTATCCTTAGGTTCATTTCCCAGTCTGTGAAGTTCGTGCCCTTAAACACATTATCACCCATGATTATGTCACGGACATTCGCTTTGTTTGCCATCTTAACTACGATAGTCTAACTATCTAGTTAACGATATATGGGTTCAATCAAACTGTTACAAGAAAAATAACATTATATTAGTCCAACTAATATTAAAATATTGACGAAATAAATTTTGTAAGCGCGTAAAGCTAAGTATCTGAATGAAATTGCAAATTCAATACTAGCCTCCCACTATTTTCTACAAGTCTCTAACCCTCTGTCGAGTACTCGGGAAATCCAATTTCCTAGTGGGCTAAGATCCCGTTAAATAACACACAACCTTGACTTTGGCCAACAAGTTGTATGATATTTAATTAGGTAGATCTCGAAGATCAATTGGATCCATCCAATCTTAGATCCGGTAGGTGGACATCCAAGTCCGAAACATATATATATTTAATACATATGTCAATGTATCCAATACATTTTCCTAACCATTTCCTCTGAATCAACTAAGTCTTGGCTTTGGCACAACAAACTTAATGATTCCAGTTAAGCGGGACCCATTGACATGGAAAGTTTCATAATCAATGTCGATGGACAAGAAATGATCTTGACTTTGGCCAACAAATCACAACTTGGACAAGACACCGATATGGGACAAAACTCTCATGATTCAAACACATCCTCAATTGACAAAGGTCTTGACTTTGGCCAACAAACCAATGCCAATTTCGGATCTTGAGAAAGAATCACTCAACGGAAGGAAAATCGCTTAATATTGTTTGAGGGATTTTCGCGTAATTGGCAACCAATTAATTTATCTTTGTTAGGTCTCATCATCATACACCCTTAAGCATGCTTCTAAAACATCATAAAGCGCGTAAAGTAAAATAATAGTGATATGCGGATGGATATATAAAAATTGTTCCTAGAACAAATCACTCACTTTCCTCTCCCCGGCTAGCACTATTCTACTTCTACCCAATTACATAATACAATAAGAGAAACCTCATTTACATTGAGGGGAATTAGGTGAGAAGAGAATACAAAGAGATAATAAGAGAAAGGCTGGACACGCAGGTCCAATTAATAAATTCTGAATTTACAATAATTTCTAAAATTACCCTTCCCTTCTAATATCCATCCGATATACACTATTCATTCATCACATCCACATTAATTCATTCAATGCATGTTATACAACCAATCTAATCCAATTAATTAGTCTTTAATTAGGTGACAATACAATATTCAACCAATGGTTTGCTTTTGCGCGAGTTCAACTCGTTTTTGAGAATAAGTACTTGTAGTACGAATTCATGAATTATATCGAACTACTCGTCAAATCCAATTTAAGTCGTAT
Source organism: Zanthoxylum bungeanum (assembly GCA_019454045.1). NCBI lineage: Eukaryota > Viridiplantae > Streptophyta > Magnoliopsida > Sapindales > Rutaceae > Zanthoxylum > Zanthoxylum bungeanum. The sequence goes on along the minus strand of SKCR01040289.1, from coordinate 25,034 downwards.
TCAATACTAATCCTTATATTTAATTCCAAATTAAATATTTACACTTTTATTGTGCTTTTATGACTCAGATTCCAGATCCAATTCTATCGGGTCTCAAAGCCCAATCAACATCCAATGTCCGTTTAATTAAAGTCCGATGGGCTTTCAATTGATTTCATTAGGCTTGGGCCTTGGTCAATGTGGGTCAAACCCAATTTCCAAGCCCAATAAGGAATCACCCTCATTTGCCATTGAAATCAATATCAAGCCCATAAGGCCCAATTAAACATAAAAGCCCATTTATCACATTTGGACTTAATGGAGTGATTTAGGCCCAACTTTGGATCCAATCCAATTTGCCCAAACCTACTTGGTCCAACCAAGCCTATTATGCCCAAATATAATAGTTTTAGGCCCAATTCAAAATTAAGCCCAATTAATCAAATTTTAAAATTCCAAATTTTATAACTTAATTAATTAAAGTGTAATGTCATGATTAATCCTTTAAATCAATATTTCCAAAATATCAAATTAATCCATTAATCATATTTTTATCTTAAATACATGTCCAACATTATTTAATCAAAAAATCAAGTCCCTAATCTTCTTCCATGCATTCGGCCAAGGTGATGAAAAATTACCGATTTCGTTTTCAATCCAATCGAATCACAAATCGTCATTATATGTTCGTTTAAAGTCATCCAATGATCTTATAAACAACAAATCATCATCTCCATGGTCTAGGTAGCATTCGGCCAAGCCTCTCCAAGAGGGGAAAAATTAATCCAATTTATTTTTCATGAAATTGATAATGTATAACATAATGTAACATACATTTAAGCATACTTAATCAATCAAAATCATCAAATCATGCTTCAATCAATTTTGCCCAAATATTACCCTAATATATTTCATGCTCTTTAAGCTCAATGATACCATTGTTGGAAAATCTAATCCATGTGCCAAGATCAATAGAGCATACAAATATATATAAATGAATGAACAATATTGAAGTATGGCGGAATCATACTCACAAAGATCGGAATGCGGATGCGTTGATGAAATGAAAAATTTTCTCCTTTGTGCAGTGACGGTTTCGGCCAAGGTGAGTGGGGAAGCTCCAAGCTTTCTTTGATCCTTCCAAGCTCAAGAATTAGTTTCCCATAACACCTTTGTATGATCCCTTGAAGGTGCTAGCCTTGTATGTGATTTAGTGTTCCAAACAAGCACAAAATCTTCAAGCTTTTGCAACAAAAACCTGAAAATGGAGAGTTGTGAAACTGTGACAGTTTCGGTGAAGAGGAGAAGAGAAAAAGTGATGATTTTAATTTCAAAAATCAATTTATATTTGTGTCAAAATAATTGTCAAACAATTACCAAACCTTTGGTAGGTTTATGACACAAAATCCATCACCATACCTTGCCTTTTGAGTGTGTTACACACCATCACCAAAACCCATCACACAAAAGTGTATCTAATGACAAGTGATGTGATGGTTGATGTGACATGTGGGCCCCACTTGATTTCGAATGCGAGTGGGCCCGCAAACACTCCCGGGCTTGAGTTCGATAATTCCGAATTAACGAACTTCCGTCGCGACGTTAATTAAATCAAATTTAATTAAATAATTGTGCCTAGCAAAATTACTATTCACGTCGCTAACGAATTAATTCCAAATTAAATCGTTTGCCCGAATTAAAATCTAATTTTAATTCCTCGTCGAAATCGAATTTCGTTTAATATATCGAATATATTATTTTAATGATTAATTCCAAATTAATCTTTCTCTCTCTTCAAATAGTACTTTATCCAAGATAAAGTCTCTCCGCAATTAATCCCAGATTAATTAAGTTCGAATCATACGTCATCGGTGAATCTTCGGGAAGCGACCCAAGAGATCTCTGGATATGTTGGCAGTAAATACGGTCGTCGGACTATCCGATCACGTACGTACCAAGTACTACGTTTTTACTGATTTACAAGACAAGGTTAGCCTCTAGCAAAACGCCATGCCTACCCAATTCTCCAGAAATATTCTTACTGGAATATAAGATCTATAACAGGCGTAGTATACCGTAGTATAGTGTATAGCAGTCCAGTATCGGATGATCACATGTAAGGCCTGGGGCTGGAGATGTGTCTGCCCCGTACGAAACATATATCGGACATCAAGCAACTAGTCTCTTTGAATCGGATAATCCTGACCTTGTCATATTATCCCGATGGTTGCAACCATTATAGAGTACTAGTTTTGTATCCTGCGCGATCATCATCTCCATATGTCTGAAGTGATACTTTCCGTCTTGACATCACATCCAATACACTACGATTCCCGATAAACCTAGAAGAGGTGTACACAGAACCTGTTAAAGCCCTGGACGACCAAAACTAAAGTCTACCGATTGTCGCAAGTACTAGCGATGCAAGTCTCAGGTTAAGACCATATGCACCTACCCTGAAGCGGACTCCCATAGACACGCAGACATACTACCAATGGGATTATGCGGGGTCTATCCAGAGCGAAGCTGTTTTCCGTACCATCGGTAAAACACAACCTCCTACCGCACTTGCATAAGTATCCTATACTTAAATATATGAGAAATATGCCGTTGTGCCCTCACAACACGCACAAGTGCAGTACTAGTCTATTCCGCATTATGGATGTCCAATCTCGATAATACTACGACTAGGGATATTTAATGATTAAACCTTTATCGATTGATACTGTCTCATATCATCTCAATCCGGAAATAATCATAGGGACTTTTACCATTATATATCAAAGTAAATAAATTACAAAACGGTGGTAAAAGGCAATTTCATTACTACATAGTTAATTTTGTACAACAATACAACATCATTTACAAAATAGTGACGCTAGGGTCATAACTGTCTAACATGGCGTATGCAACATCGAATGGTCGGGTCGGCATTAGTGGTCTCGATCAAGAATGGAGTTACCCTTTTACCCCTGCCGTACTGCTTAAATATCATAGTGCTTAAAAAACACCATCAACATCTATCGCCAACTGTTGACGGCTGATTTCGGTCTCAGGGGTAATAAAGGAAATATTGTTCCCTAGACAATCCTCCTCCAACTGTGAATTTGATTTGTTTATGGGAAACCAAAAGTAAATTTGGCAAAAGATAGATAAATACACCAATCAACAAAGAGATTTAACGTGATTCGGTGGATCAGATCCAACCTACATCCACGGGCACATAACGGGCGATGTTTTATTAGCGAGATATGTTTCTCTGATCTATTTTGTGTTTACAAGTCTAATTCTCTCTTGTTCTCTTCTTAACTCTCAATGCTCTCAATAATCTACCTACAAGCACGTCTTCCCCTCCTATTTATAATAGCCTAGAAACAGTTTCCTTTTCCCACAAGAATATGATAACTTTTCTCCTTATCCATAAGAATAGGATAACTTATCTCATTTATCCCATAAGAATAGGATAACTCATCACCTTACCCTATAAGAATAGGATAACTTATCTTCTTACCCCATAAGAATAGGATAACTTATCTCATTTCCCCATAAGAATAGGATAACTTATCTCTTTATCCCATAAGTATAGGATAACTTATCTCTGGAGCATATCTCGCTATCTGGTCGGTCTTTATGAGGTCGCTCACAATGGTCCTCTGAAGTGAGAATGCTACTATCGATCTGACAATACTTGTCCACCTGAGCTTAATTGGTCGGTCACTGATCACCAAGTGCTCGGCCCCTTACAGTTGGCGTATACAACATCGAATGGTCGGGTCGGCATTAGTGGTCTCGATCAAGAAGGGAGTTACCCTTTTACCCCTGCCATACTGCTTAAATATCAAAGTGCTTAAAAAACACCATCAACATCTATCCCCTAGTTCTCGATAACAACGAGTTTGCGAGTTGATGCCGGGAACTATAAAAAAAGATGGTGTGCCATAGAATCCGTCGGTGGTCACTCCAAGAACCGCAGAGAAAAATGCCTTGGCTGTAAATCTGGTCCTTCCTGCCACCTTCATATGCTCAGTCAATGAGGATCCCGATATCTACCCGTGGAGAAAATGCTTTGCCTTTATGCTGATGACGATCGACTCGGTGGGACGTAACCCGACCCCGAGCTGAGAAAAACATTTGGCTCTGGGGAATGTCACCTCCTCAGACCAATAGAGGGCCGACCATGAGGGAGATGCTTCGATCCCATGCCGATGATAAGTCTCTCGGTGGGACGTATCCCGACCCCGAGCTGAAGAAAGACTTGACTCTCGGGAATATTACATCCCCAGTCCAAAGAATCCGACTTGGTTGGACGTAACCCGACCCTGAGCTAAAAGAAAGACTTGGCCTGGGGGAATGTTACATCCCCAGTCCAAAGAAGCCGACTCGGTGGGACGTAACCCGACACCGAGCTGAAATAAACATCGATCTCGGCGGTACAAGAGCAGACCCAAGCCGGAAGGAAACATCGGTCTTGGTGGTACAAGAGCAGACCCGAGCCGTAAAGAAACATCGGTCTCGGCGGTACAAGAGCAGACCCGAGCCGGAAAGAAACATCGGTCTCGGCAGTACAAGAGCAGACCCGATCCGGAAAGAAACATCGGTCTCGGCAGTATAAGAGCAGACCCGAGTCGTAAAACAAATATCAAAACCATTGTGTGGGCCATAACAAACAAGCTTAATCAAATGTCAGCCTAAGACATAAGAGGTCTTACCCACATTTTTGGGATCCGTTGCATTTCTTGCAACTCCACAAGGGTCACTACAAGCAAGGCTCTTCTTAATAAATCATCTCTGCATCTCAGCATTTCACTCATTCGACCGGATGACTTCCGCTATCAACTTTGGTCGACCTCAAAAACCTAATGGTCTATGTACACACTGAGATAGCCTTCTTTCACCAAGTCTTCCACCTGCTCCCGCAGGTCTCTGCACTCATTCGTGGCATGTCCCATTACGTTATGGTAGATACAGTACCTACTATTTCCCTCCTCAATTGGGAACCTCCTCAAATTAGGCTTGGCCAACAGACCTTTATCCTGGATTTCCCGAACTATCTGGGCCATAGGTTTGTTCAGGGGGGTGTATATTGTCCTCCCCACAACACGGTTGACTTGGACAGATGACTTTATCTCTTGAACATGACTACTCGGAGGTGTCGGTCTGAGTTTCTTCTGCTCCTGGACTGGTCTCCTCAAATTTCTTATCGAATCCCACTGATTGTCTGACCTGAGTATCTTAGCCTTTCGGGTGTCTACTCCCCGTGTAATCTTTTTCTCCTCCTCAATTAAGATAAACTTCCTAGCCAACTCCAGGGCAGTGGCATAATCTGATACGTCTTGAATCCTCAGGTGAGTCCACAACTTCCCGACCTTCAGACCTCCCTTGAGACTTTCTAGCGCTTCCGATGACTCGTACGCTCCGACCTCGAGCACCAAATTGTGGTACCTTTCAAAAAAAAATTCTTCAGGGGCTCATCATCCCCCTGCTTTATCAGTCTCAATTCTCCCACCATTTTCTTTGGGACGCAGACCCCTTTGATGTGTCGAACAAATGATTTCCTGAGTTGCTCGAAGCTTCCGATGCTTCCTGGGGCTAGACTTCTGAACCACAGAATGGCAGATCCTTCCAAGGTTAGGGGGAAAACTTTACAAACGGTTCCGATGACTCGTACGCTCCGACCTCGAGCACCAAATTGTGGTACCTTTCAAAAAAAATTCTTCAGGGGCTCATCATCCCCCTGCTTTATCAGTCTCAATTCTCCCACCATTTTCTTTGGGACACAGACCCTTTTGATGTGTCGAACAAATGACTTCCTGAGTTGCTCGAAGCTTCCGATGCTTCCTGGGGCTAGACTTCTGAACCACAGAATGGCAGATCCTTCCAAGGTTAGGGGGAAAACGTTACAAACGGCATCCCCTACTACCCCTTGGACCTCCATTAATAGGACAAAACTCTCGATATGGGATTTTGGATAAGTATGGCCTTTGTAGGGCGTCATGGACGGCATGTTGAATCATCTTGGGAATTTTACCGACCTTATTTCTTCTGTGAAGGGAAATCAACCTCGCCGTCCCGATCATCTCCCGTGTCCATTTTGAGGTTCGCTCCCCACTTGGCGATTTCTTTTCTTAACCAAGATTTTATATTGCCATCTGTGTTACCGTGCCGCCTCCTGCGGCCTTCTTTGTGTCTGTCGCCCCAGGTGCGGTGTTCCTCATTGCTTGAGACTTCCCGTCCAGTTTCACCATCCTTCATGTCTCCCGTTATGGTGTCGCATGGGCCATCATAGGAAGAATCCGGCGACTGTCTCCCCTCTTCTTCTTCCCACGTATCCTCCGTTTGTAAATATTTTCCTACCACTACTGACCTTATCCCGTAGGGACCCTTCCTCCTCGGTTCATCGTCATGATTCACATCTATGACTTTTTTTCCTTCTGCTATTTCGCCTCTCCTCCGACTGGTTCTGGCTGCTAGTCTCTCATCATTCGCCTCTTCCATCCTCTTCAGCCTGTCCATCATGGATTTCAAAAGGTTTTGATTTTCCTCCTTATCTTTCCTTATATTTTCCGCTATCTTCTCCATCCATTCCGCTATTGAACTCCCGGACGACCGATGATTTCCATCTTTTGCCATCGTCTTACTACGCGAGCTACTTTTTGTTGAGGTCCCCACAGACGGCGCCAACTGTTGATGGCTGATTTCGGTCTCAGGGGCAATAAGGGTTTTTTTTACTCCCGAGACAATCCTCCTCCAACTGTGACTTTGTTTAGTTTATGGGAAACCAAAAGAAAATTTGGTAAATGATAGATAAATACACCAATCGACAAAGAGATTTAACGTGGTTCGGCGGATCGGATCCAACCTACATCCACGTGCACAGAACGGACGATGTTTTATTATCGAAATATGCTTCTCTGATCTTTCTTGTGTTTACAAGTTTGATGATGATGATATTGATGCCACTTACTTACATTTTCCCCTTCTATTTATAATAGTGAAGAAATCATATTCCTTTTCCCATAAGGATTCCTAGTTGAAAACTACCTTCACTTCCCATATCCTATTAGGATACTGACTCATCAACATTTCCCCATGAAAGTAGGATAACTTATCTCTTTATCCCATAAGAATAGGATAACTTATCTCCTTACCCCATAAGAATAGTATAACTTATCATCTGGAGCATATCTCGCTATCTGGTCGGTCTTTATGAGGCCGGTCACAATGGTCCTCTGAACTGAGAATGCTGCTATCGATCAGACAATACCTGTCCACCCGAACTTAAGTGGTCGGTCACTGATCACCAACTGCTCGGCCCCTTACCGTTGGCGTATGCAACATCATATGATCGGGTCGGCATTAGTCGTCTCGATCAAGATGGGAGTTACCCTTTTACCCCTGCCGTACTGCTTAAATATCATAGTGCTTAAAAAACACTATCAACAATTAATAAAATAACAAATTAATTCTTTAACAAAATATATCTAAATATTTATAAATGATAAATTTTAAGAAGAGGGATATTTTTATAATTACATATGAGACAAGGGAAGGCAAATTTACAGGGGAAGCATTGTCCTATGCTCTCCGTGTGAGTGTCGCTTCGGGTTTTTGTGATAATCTCCTTTTGTCTGTTACTGAGATTCGGGCAACGAATGAGATCTTTTTTCGGTACGTTTTTTCTTCTTTTCTTTGATTGGATTTTTTTTTTTTTTTCTTCACACTATTGGAGTTTAGATGAGTAGCTTAGAATGTAACGATGAGTTGAGTGAGAAGCAGGATTGCAGTTCTGCTTCAAATACAGTATCAGGAAGTACTGTTTAGACCCGACCAATCCGTTCCGAATCAGAATTAAATCGAATGATTTTCGGTTCTATAAGAAGTTCTGGTTTTTTTTAAAAAAAAAAAATTAAAATTTTAATAATAATTTTTTTAAAAAAATAAAAATGAGATTAAAAATTTATTTAAAATTAATAATTTGAATTTAGATTACATTAAATTAAAAATGAAATAAAAGAGCTTGAACTTAAATTTTTAAAAACTTAAGTTGTCTATGTATTCTATAGAGATGAGAGGAATCAAAGCTCACGTAATTCCATACTTCCATTATATTTTTAAGATAATTTCTCATTACAATTATTTACTCATCAATCATCATCATTATCTGTGTCTGTTGATCATTCAGCTCTTGTTTCGCTTGCACTTGCAGATGCATTGTCGAACAAGTCTTCAAAATCATCAATGGCATCTTCTACATGTTGTTGCTTCTAAAATGCTTGGATGTAATGAAGATCGTCTCCCTTCCAAAATATTACCTCATAAGCTGAAGGCTTGTTTAACCGCAATGATGGAAACATGTGCTGCTAACACATCTCTTAGGAATAATTGATAGAACAAGATAGACATTTTGATATCGGTACCACCAGTCAAGTACTTGAAAATTTTTACGCACTAAACTTGTTAGGGTTGGTGCTCGGAGTGCCAATTTTCTTATGTATTTCCCTGTAAATACTTATGTAACAATTTTATTATGAATAAAATAAACAGTTTCTATTATATAACATCTCTTTATATACAATAAAGACGTAATTGACCTTAGAATGATTAGTTATGATACTATTGCAAAAGCGTCGCAACTGACATTGAGTAGTATCATGACATTGTCATTCTTAAACTGTTCCTGGTCAAGGTTTACACTACTTGGTCAGTAAAGTAAACTTGTTGAGACTGGTACATGTCGTATACTGAAATATTGGATTCCAATGGTTTCTCAATGAACCATGAGTCTTGGAGACTCGTATAGACGTGTAGGTATTTATAGCGGATAAACACTGAACTATTTATCGAAGATTCTTAATGTATGGTACACCAACATCAATAAGAATCTTCTCGGGTTGAGTAGCATAGTGATTATTTGACTTGAGATACCACTGTGGATATATGAGTTATCCTCTACACTTTGATGGCAGTCACGTCACCGATCTATTTAGATCAGATTTCCGTCTGTTCGTTGGGTGTATACTGATGCTCAGGATATCCTTTGTGTGTCAAGAAAGGATTCGTCAGTTCTGTGTACAGAGCATAGGTATTTAATATGGAATTAGCAATCTTTTAAATCCATGGGCCCATGGTACACTGTCGAAGTTAGTTCTAAGTGTTATTAAGAGATTACTAATAGAAACGTCAACGTGATTATATCTATAGAGATTTGACGTTTATATCTGTATCTCTGGAATAATCTGGATACCTGTGACGGTGGGATTATACGTATGTAATGACCTCGACCTGTATGGTTCATAGAGTTTATATGTGTTCATCATAATTTCTGGTTGGGTAGATTATGGACACAAAATTGGATTTCGTGACGGATATGCCTGAACCTAGAGACTCTCACTAATGAAATATACTCGTAGAGCACTATGGCAACTTTTATGAATAATACTGACTTTTTATAAGTCGTTTAACGGTTAAAGGAAAATACATGTGTAGGACACATAAATTGGCGACGCTGTTCCAGGCTCGTGGCCTAGTCGAGAATACGGAATAGCCTGCAGGGAACTAAACTGGAGAAATAACATGGAGTCGCCACCCGGTGTGAACCGGGAAAATGATTTAAGGCCACACTCACCCCTCGCAAGGGAAGACCTCAAATCATTGGGTTCGGAATGGTCTATTACTTATGCCACTTGTAATGAAAGGATTTGTGAAATAATCTAACCAAGCCTAAGCAACATATATTTCCAAGGATGATATACTTCTAAGTTCATGCATAAAAAAATGAATTGGAATAACGACAAGCATATAATTTCATGAACACATTATATTGATAAACACAGAGACGCAAATAAACAATAATTGTACAAGCATGCATATTAAAGAGAGGCAATTAAGTGCATAAATATTGAAGAGAGCTAACTAAACATTTATGGGGAAGGGAATGACTAGGGGAACAAACATGCATGAAACATGATAAAGGAATCTGTCCAGTGTGTGCGCGTTCGTGTAGCGTTCGTAAACGCGTTCGAATGGTAAACAGAATGCAAGCGTTCGAGTAGTGTTTGATAACGCGTTCGAACGATAAACAGAATGTTCGCGTTCGTATAGCGTTTGATAATGTGTTCGAATGGTAAACAGAGTGTCCGCGTTCGTATGGCGTTTAATAACGTGTTCGAACAAGATGAGACCTGATGCATGATATAATAAAATGCATGCGCGTTCAAGTAGCGTTCGTAAATGCGTTCGAACGGTAAACAGAATGCAAGCGTTCGAGTAATGTTCTGAGGTACGTTCGAACGGAAATAAAACAGGATACATACGTTCGTGTAGCATTTGTAAACGCGTTCGAACGAAATAAGACAGAATGCATAGGTTCATGTAACGTCCGTAAACGTGTTCGAACGAGATGAGATAGAATGCATACGTTCGTGTAGCGTTTGGAAACGCGTTCGAATGAGATTGCCAAAATGGCATCTGAAATGACACAAACACATATATGGATAAATAAATACACAATGTAGGACCTCGTGTACCCGATGGAACACATTTCACATTCAATCGGGTGCACCTCGTCCGGCGCGGTAAGACATCGTGGAAAAGGTAGCCTTTAGGCATTTCCCTCGAATAGAGGACCTTTAATCCACCCTAGTTAGCCCATGCACACAAGAATGCAATGCATGCGTAAATAAAGCAATGATATGCAAATGGTAAATGACATAATAAAGGCGCGGTAAAACATCATGGTAAAGGTAGCCTTCAGGCATTTCCCTTGAATATAGGACCTTTAATCCACCCTAGTTAGCCCATGCGCATTATGTTACCATGCATATAAAATAAAGACAACAATAATATAGGACCTCGTATGCTCGATTAAACATATCTCACATTCAATCAAACATACTCCGTCCGGCGCGGTAAAACATCGTGGCAAAGGTAGCCCTTGGGCTTTTTATCCCTCAAAATGGAGGACCTTTAATCCAACTTGATTTGCCCATGCGCACTATATCATCATGCAAAAATAAGTAATATGCAGAAAGTAATATCATACTAACGACTAAATCATGTTTAAAAAAATAAATAACATACTAGCAACCCAATCATGCTCGAATACAAGGTTGGATGAAACGAAATGTGTGAATCTCTCAAGTGGTACGTGGCATTGTATCCCAAGTGCAAACTGCAATACCGTCCATTCGGATTCGGCTACGGAATTTACGTCCGGGTTTCCATTCGATATACCACAAGAGAGAACACATATTCCATTCATTCAAGGACCACAACATATATCAACAAACGACTCTCATGCGAGGGAATTCTAATAAACAACAAAAAAAGATTAGAATAAATAAGAAGGGTGCCCTCAGGTCTCACCTCTCAGGTTGTCTCTCGAAAGTGCGTTACACGGCCGTCGGAAGGGTTGATACTCCGGAACTCCTCCGTTTCACTGGTCCACTGCTCTTGTTCGCTGCTTCATGGTTTTGAGCTGTCGTTTCCTCTGTTTTGCTGCTGTTTCCGCTGTATTTTCTGGTCACAGTATTGGCTTGCTGGTTTTCGGTAAATAGGAGACTGTTTTTTGCTACTATTTTCGGTGTTTGGGCTGCTGTTTGGGGGTAATTTTTCAGTCACTGTAGTGCAGTTTTAGAGGGATGTATGCGTGCAAGGAAGGACTGGACAATGGGAAATTTGCGAGGGTTGTGTGCGTGCAAGGGATGGGTGTTTAAGGGTGATGTTTTCGGTTGCTAAAGGGAGGAGGAAAAGAGAATTATTTTGCTTGCTATTCTTGTCTTGGGCGTGTAGAGCTAGGAGAGAGCAAGGGTTGGATTTTTGTTTCTTTTATAGGCAAAGGCTAGGGTTTCTCTTGTGTGAATATGAAAGGGAATCATGCAATTATGAGGGAATATTTCTAATTAGTATCTCATAAGGAAAACATCTAATTAAATTAGGGAGGTGATTTGTTCAAATTAGGAATGGATTTATTTGATTTGTTTTAATTAGGTATGTGATTATTTAGATTTTATTTGATTTGTTTTAATTTCACAATGTGTTAAATATGTGTTTTGTAATTTTTAGGTGGGTTTTGGTGGGCTAATTGGGCTTGGGCGTGAGGCTAGCAACAAACCAGAAGTACCGACACCGTTCGAACGCCGATTCGAACGCTACACGAACGGCCGCAATTTTCTTGACGTTCGAACATGTTCACGAACGTAGTACGAACGAAAGCAGTGAACATGTGAATTGAATCTGATGACATACTTATTCTTAATTTCCCCTTCCGACATTCGTTTCCCGCGATTTCCGCAACCTAAAGAGTAGTGCCTCCGTACGTGACTCATCACCGGGACTTATATGCAAATGCAGTGCCTACAACATGCAATTGGGATCTTTTGGTCATTTCCTAATTAATATGTATTTGTATTTAATATTTGATTTTATTAAATACACATTAATTAAATGTCAAATTGAGATATTTGACATATATCATTAATATATGTATTTTGATTATTTAATGTAAATATAATACATATATTTAAGATATTTGTATTTAATTATTTAAATGTTAAATGATTAAAGTAATTGATTTATAAATATCTTTTGCAATGATTAAGTTAGCAAATGGCCTTATATGATTAGTAACACTTGTTGGTTTTCATTAAATGCTTTAATGATCAAATACCAAAAGTTAAGTAAATCATTTTCCATTTAATTAATTGAAACAAAATGAAAATATCTAGATATATTTTTCTTTCTTGTTTCAGCCAAGAGGAAAAATATATAAGTTTTTTGTTTCATTTTTATTTCATAAGTTTAAGTTACCAAAACAATTAAAAAAAAAAAGTTGAGAGCAAAGTTGAAAGAAAAAGGAAAGAACTTTAAGCTAAATCTCAAGATTTTATAAGTATTTCTTACTTTTTTCAACTAAGAAATTATTTCTATCATTCTTATCTTCTACATGTGTTGCTAGGATGTTGTCTATACTCTTTTAGTTTGTAATTAAATTATTGGAAACTTGTTTGATCGATGTAAGCATGTATGATAACAAAGAAAGCATGAAATTAGTTCATTAGCTCTCTTTTGGTCATTTGATGATCAAGTTGCCATTCTAGAGTTGTTAGGCCACTCCTAGAATTTTTCTTGTGTTGTTTCAAAGTGGTGAGACTTGTTTGGTGCTGTGAAGATTGAATTGAAGTGTTGAATTTGTTTAATTTTGGCTAATTTATTAATTGGACTAATTTATGAAATTAGGGTTCTTAACCTTTTCAAAATTCAGGGCTTTTCATATATGTGTTATGTAATGATGCATATATGATGTATATTAAATTTGGTGATGATTGGATTTCATTTTGACTTGTTTTGAACAAGATTGGACCAAATTGCAAAACCTGGAAAATTCTGGGTGCATTCGGTAATTGTAAAAAAATTGAAATTTTTGTTGCAATTTGTATTTTGATGTATTATATATAAATCATTTTGGGATTGATTTGGAATCACTTAAATTTATATTTGACAATTTAAGGACTAAAATGATCAAAATACAAAGTATTTGGGGTCATTCGGCAATTATAGAGAAATATGATTTCTTGGGTAAAAAATTTCAGTTCTTAAGTATTGAGTAATTAGAATAAAAAAGTTTATTTTAATTACCGGAGAAAAATTATTGAAATTGGAAAATTTTGATTTTCCGCGTTCCGCTGCATTTACCCGGATTTGCCCCTAAAAACCTCATCAAAACTTTCAAGAGGAAACTCAAACTTGGTAGATAAATAATTATCTAATTTCGGATTGTTAGTCGTGTTATCCCTATGTTTTTGATTTCGTTATAGTAACCAATGATCACCTATGCTATGTCTTGAATGTATTACGGTTTTGCTACTAGATTGTCCTAATGATTGTAAGTTATATCTACTAAAATAATCATTAAATAAATCTATTAAATTAATTTTTATTTTATTTATTATTTTTATAATATTAATTTCATCAACTATTCCTAAATATGTATATAAGTTACTAAGCCACTATTCAAACCTTCTAATTTAAATCTAGGATAAAAAACGGTGGTAATAAGATAAAACAATGGAATATATTTAAAATAAATCAATCATTTTCTCTTCATACAGTAATAGCTTCAATTAAAACAATATCATTAACATCAGAACTTTCAGCATGCTCATATATAGTACTAACAATATTCAAACATTCAACGACAAATAAATTTATTGTAGGATAATAAACTCCGCTAAAAATATTTGCAGCATCATTACAAACTTTTAAAAGTTCCTTTTTTTTTTACAAATATCCCATTATTAGGCAAAAGTGTTATATGTTGAATATGTTGGGAAAAAACTACATAATACTGTTAGCGACACACTCGCGTAATGGATTTTAGATGACGTCAACACTTGAAGTCTTCGACACCCTTAGCGAGATATTACAAAAAGATGTCGAAGCATGTTGGTGGTGAAGAGAGAGAATGTGAAGACTAACGTAAAAACGAAGACAATGTTGCTTAGTCTTAGCTTAGAGCATTAAAATGTAATGTGAATTATTTATTTAAGTGTCTAAGGTCATATGACACATGCACATTCATATAGATGCATTAGGATCATGTGCAAAATATTTTAAACTTTCAAATCCTACATTTTGTACTGTGACAGACATACCGGTACCATATCGGTCTAATGCTCTGTCTTGCAAGCACTCTGGTGTTAGGGTTGGTGCTCGGAGTGCCAATCTGGATCATATTTATGTCCGATTCATAAATACGAGCAATTATATTTTCCATAATATTACTAATTTATTGGTAGCACCCTTGTCTTTTATACACTTATTCGATCTAATTACGATTAGATATCTGATTATGATTAGATCGAAACTAAATCTGGTTTAGAGATACATGTATATTAGATAAAGACCCTATTATTTACAATATAGTGTACAGTTATAACGTAGTTTGTAATTGACATTAGGAAGCGCATTGTAAGATGTATATCCTTAAATAAAGTTCCTGGTCAAGATTTACTAACACGGGTCGATTAATAAAATCCGCTCAGACCAATACATGTCGTATATCATGACTGGGTCGGATGGTTTATCCCAATGAACCATGAGTCTCGGGAGACTCGTATAGACATGTAAGTGTTTATTTGATAAGCACTGAACGACTAACTGAAGATTTCCTAATAGATGGTACACCAACGTCAATATGAATCTTCACGAGTTGAGCGAGCTTAGTGGTCCTTCGACTTGAGATACCACAGTGGGATACATGAGTAATCCTCCACACTTTGATGGCAGTCACGTCAACGATCTATTCATGATCAAACCTCCATCTGTTCGTTGGGTGTGGACTGATGCTCATGATATCCAGTGTGTATCAAGATAGGATCCGTCAGTCCTGTGTACAGGGCATAGGCATTCTCACGTGTTTACGATCTAGTAAATCCATGGCCGTGGTATAACTTCAGAAATTTATTCCGAGTGTTATTTAGAGATCATAAATTGAAAGTCGACTGTATTATACCGAACAAATTTGATGTTTACATCTATATCCCAGGTATAATACGGATAGCCTGTGATGGAGGGATTATACTTATGCAATGACCTCGGCTTGCATAGTTTAGCGAGATTATCTGTGGTCGTCATAATCCATGAGTGGGTGGATTATGGACACGAAATTGAATTTTGTGACGGATAAACCTAAACTTAGAGAGTCCCACAATAAGAAGTGTACTCGTTGAGCACTTGGGCAACTCGATATGAATAATACAGATTATTCATAATACTTCATCGGATTAAGTGAGTTAATTCGGATCGTTTAATCGGTTAAACGATAACACATGCATTAGGGGATTTTGTCCGATAATAATTATTGTGTATTTATATTTGATATATAATACGATTAGATACACATTAATTATTCGTCAAATGAGATTTTGACACATGCCATAAATATATCTATTTGTTATTGATTGTAAATAAAAATACATATATAATAATAATTACATTAATTTATTATTTGGATATTTAATTGTTAAATATTTAAATTATGAATTAATAATCTTTTTCCATAAATGTAATGGAATTTGTCTAATTATTATTGGTTGATGTGGCATGATTTAATTATAGTTTAGTTGTGCTAACTTGATTGGCTAACAAAAAGTGTAATTATCATTTTGATTTGATTAAAATGGAAAAATATAAAAATACCCTCCCTTTACTATGCAAAAGTCGGCAATGTGGCTATTTAAAAAGAAAATTTTTTTCTTCTTCCTTTAGCCACTGTCATTGTCGAAACCAAAAGAGGAAAAATGGGTTTGAAAATTGTTTGGCAAATCCATGAAGAAATTGAAGGAAAATCAAAGAAAAAGCTAAAGATTTAGGGGATTTAAGGTAAGTATTCAAAATCTTAAGCTTGTAAATTAGATTTCTTGTCTTTTGATGATTTATAAATGTTCTAGGGTTCCTTCAAATTCTGAAAATTAGGGCTTTTGGTTGTGGTGGTTGAATTAGATGCTTGTTGGCATGTGTGAAGTAGTTTTGGAAGTAATTAGTGTAATTAGTTTCCAATTTAATCAATTGTTGATGAGTTGCTATTCTAGAGTGTTATGAACACTCTTGTGACACCTAGAATTGTTCAAGGGTTATTCATATGTGGTGACTTGATTTGGTGTTTTGATTAATTTGATTAATCTTGAAATTTTGGATTTAAAGCATGAAAATTGGAATTTTTGGCTTCTGGATTAGATCTGTGCTAACTGGAAATTCTGTGATGTTTTTGATGTCTTATGAATGTAATAGATGTGTTTTGGGTGTTGGAACAATTATCGGAAAGTGTTTCCGAGTTGAAATAAGCGAAAACGGTCAAAAATGGTGATATTAGTCCAATCCAGGAAATGACCATTGGATGGCCATTAAACATATCCTAAAGTATCTTAAAGGTACTAAGGATAAGTTGATTATTTATGGAGGAAGTGAACTGCAAGTTAATGGGTATACGGATTCCGACTTCCAATCGGAATCCGATGATAGAAAGTCTATATCTGGATTCATCTTTACTCTTAACGGAGGTGCAGTTTGCTAGAAGAGTTCCAAACATGGGTCAACATAAATTCCACCACAGAGGCAGAATAAATTGCAGCTTCTGATGATGCAAATGAAGCTGTATGGATTAGGAACTTTATCACATAATTGGGAGTGGTCTCAAGTATCGAGAATGTGAATCTATTATACTGTGATAATACTGGAGCCATTGCGCAAGCAAAGGAACCGAGGGCGCATCAGAAGTCGAAACATGTGGAACACAAGTACCACATCATTCGAGAGATTGTGTCGCGAAGGGATATTGTCGTGTGCAAGTTACCGAGTGAAGATAATGTAGCAGCCCACTTACGAAGCCCATACCTCCGAAGTTATTTGATAAACATGTGGAGTCGATGGGTATTAGATACAATCGATATTGACACTAGATCAAGTGGGAGATTTTGTTGGGGTTGGTGCTCAAAGCGCTAATTCCCGGTTGTATTTCCTTGTAAATACTATTGTAAAAGTTTTATTATGAATAAAATAATCAGTTTCTATAATATAATATATCTTTTTATATGGTAAAGATGTAATCCACCTTAGATTGATTAGTCATGATGCAGTTGCAAAAGCGTCGCAACTGATATTGAGTTGTATCATTAAGTTGTCATTCTTAGACTGTTCCTGGTCAAGGTTTACACTATTTGGTCAGTAAAGTATACCCATTGAGACCGGTACGTAATCAACCTGTTGAGTCTTGGAGACTCGTATAGACGTGTAGGTGTTTATAGCGGATAAACACTGAACGACTCACCGAAGATTCTTAATGGATGGTACACCAACGTCAATAAGAATCTTCTTGGGTTGAGTAGCATTTGTAATTCTTTGACTTGAGATACCACTGTGGGCACATGAGACATCTTTCACACTTAGATGGCAGTCACGTCATTGATATATTCAGATCAGACCTTCGCATATTCATTGGGTGTGGATAGATCCTCAGGGTGTCTAGTGTGTGTCAAGATAGGATCCGACAGTTCTGTGTACAGAGCATAGGTAGTCCATATATGATTAGCAATGAGATAAAAACCATGGGCCCATGGTACACTTTAGAAGTGAGTTTTAAGTGTTCTTTTAGAGATTGCTAATAGAGACGTCGACGGGATTTTCCCTATAGAGATTTGACATTTACATATATATCTCTGGGATATATCCGGATACCTATGATGGAGGAATTGAACATATGCCATTACCTCGACCTGTATGATTCAACGAGTTTATCCGTGGTCGTCATAATTTACAGGTGGGTAAATTATGGACACTAAATTAAATTTCGTGACGGATATGCCCGAATCTAGAGAGTTTCACTAGTGAAATATACTCGTAGAGCATTAGGGAAACTTTTATGAATAATAATAATTATTTATAAGTCGTTTAAAGGTTAAACAAAAAATACATGCGAATGGACCTAATGGTCATTTCCTAATTATTGTGCATTTGTATTTAATGATAGATTTTATTAAATACACATTAATTAAATGTCAAATTGTGATATGTGACATAAATCATAATTATATATTTATTTCGATATTTAAAGTAAATATAATACATATATTTAAAATATTTGTATTCAAATAATTATTTAACTATTTAATTGTTAAATAATTAAATTAATTAAAAATGTAAATATCTTAAGTTTTGATATTTTTGGAGATGCCTTGAGTTACTTTATTTGACTTCTTGAAAATTATTAAATTGTGTAATGATCAAAGTGCAAGTTGATAAAGCAAACATTAAGTGAAACAAAAATATCTAGATATTAATATTTGCTTCCAATTTTTGGCCAAGGGCAATTTTGTGAAGTATATATTGTTTTGTTTCATTTTCATTAGGTTAAGGTTTACAAGTTACAAAGAACAAACACAAAAGAGTTGAGAGAAAAATTTGAAGATCAAAGAGGAAAGCATGGAAATAAATTATTGTTGTAAGTTTTTCTTTAAATCTTTCAACTTCGAAAATATTTCTATCATGCTTAGCTTCAACATGTGTTGCTAGGATGTTGTCTCTACACTTTTAGTTTGTGTTTTAATTGGTTATGAACTTGTTTGAAAGATGAAAGCATGTATGGTTTCAAAGTAAGCTTGAAATGGTTTCATAAGCTTTCTTTTGATTATTTAATAATCAAGTTGCCATTCTAGAGTTGCTAAGCCACTCATTGATGTCATATAATTGTTCTTGAGTTGGTTCATGATGGTGAGACTTCTTTGGTGTGGTAAAGTTTGAATTAAAGTGTTGGATTTAATTGATTTGGTAAAATTTATCAATTTGGAGAAATTATATAATTAGGGTTCTTAACCCTTTCCAAATTTGAAGCTTTTCATATATGTGATGTATTATGGTGTGTATATGATGCATGTTAATTTTTCAGTTGATTAGATTTGATCTTGACATATTTTGAACAAAAAAGTACCAAATTATAAAAACTGAAAAATTCTGGGTGTGTTCGGCAATTAGCAAAAATTTGGGGATTTTGTGTCAATCTGATTTTGATGTGTTGGACATGTTGGAAATCATCTTAGAAATGATTTAGAATCATCCAAAATTATATTTGACAATTTTAGGACTAAAATGATCAATTTGCAAAGTATTGGGCTAATTCGGTAATTACCAAGAAATTTGACTTCTTGTGTAAAATTTTAGTTTTTAAGTATTAGGCAATTAAGTAAATAAGATTATTTAACTGATCCAAGAAAAATTATTGAAATTGGAAAATTTTGATTTTCCGCGTTTCCGCTGCATTACCGGATTTTCCCATAAAAACCCCTACAATGACATCGGTGACTATGACATTGTTTAGCTCGCAACTCGTAGAGACTATAATTAGACCACGGGGGACTAATCATAGAATTAAGGAGTCGCCACCTAGTATAAGACACTGAGAATGATTTAAGACCGTACTACACCCGTCACAAGGTCAACTTGAAACCCGTTTGGGTTTGGAACGATCCATTTATTAAGTCAGTATAGTATCATGGTTTGAATAGAGATATTGCCATGCCTTTTAATGCAAATATCATACAGAACACGTATGAGAGTTTTGGTTTCATTAAAGAGAATTAAGGAGTCGCCACCTAGTTGTAGTTAAATTGTTGATATATAGGCCATCGAGCCTTCTAATGCCTCATATGGGGTTGAGATGCTTTGATCTTGCCAGGTTTCATTTCTAGCTACAGTAGTTGATAGACCCACGGGACATCGATACTTCGATCGATGTTGAGATATTTCGATCTCACCAGGCTTCATTCCCAACTCCAGTAGTTGATAGACCCGTAGGTTTCTGATACTTTGATCAGTGTTGAGATGTTTCAATCTCGCCAGGCTTCATTCTTGGCTCAACAGTCGATAGACTTGCAAGTCTCCGATTATCGATCGGTTTGGGTTGCCTTGCTCTCTGTGTGATAATTGTTTGATCTCCGATCCTCCGATGCCTTGATTGGTGGTGAGATGCCTCAATCTTGTAACATCCCCCAATCCGGAGATGCTACCGGCAGGAAATAGGTCGTACTATCCCCCTGAGCCTCTGAATCACTAACTGTATACAATGCTAATAACTCATCTCACATATAACTTAAGCAAGGGACCAATGCCTAAACTTAATTGAACATAAATGCATTATTTTTCATGCCATGTTCACAACAGTTCTTCACAATACATCTCTAACAATGAATATTTAAACATATTACATAATGCAATCTTTAATATACAATGTGCATGATGCATGACTTTACATGACTCTGACTGGATTGTAACTTAATCTGGTGGACTCATACTCTCATTTGACTGCCATCGGTATCCATCATCCCGAGCTCGTCCTCCAGGTACTCATGCGAAACAAAGAAACTGGGAGTGGGGGGGATTAGATCGTTTAAACGAACTAAGTGAGTGGACGATTTTAAAATGAAAACTAAAATACTTTATGAAAACTCATGTTTTAGAAATCAAATTGGATCTTTTCTGAAAACTTTTCTTTCCTGAAAGCATTTTTATTTTTAAAAACCTTTGTGAAAATCTTTTCTGAAAGTCTCTTATAAAGCTGTTGTTTCTGAAAACTTTCATTTCTAGAAAACTTTTTCTGCGAAAACTTTTTCTTAAATTTGTATCTGCCAACTGATCTCTGAAACCTGTTTTCTAAAATTTTTTCCATGTCTCTTAAAATCCTGACGTATGGGGGTGTTACATATCGCCGTCCCCCAAAGCATGCCACTACATGTCCCTGAAACTAATGGTCTTGGGGGTTACATATCGCCGTCCCCTAAGCCACTGAACTGGGTGCGGATCTATGCTACCCTCCAAGCTCTGAATCTAGGATCTAAGGGCATCTATCATCCCTACTCCTGAACTAGGATCTGGGGCGTTACGTTTCACCATCCCCCTAATCCTCTACATGTGCACATGTCCTCTCTGTCAATTCCATATTTGTGACAAGTTACATACTGAGGTGGATTTTTCCCCAATGCCTCGAAAATCATAAATCTCAAACTTTTAAAATTACTTTTTCTAAAATATTTCTTAAAATATATTCTTTCATGAAATAACTGTGATAAAACTGGCTAACGCCCTAAGTGCGTAAAAATAAGTATGATATGAAAAATAACATAATGAAAATCAATTTAAAAGGAATGTGTCCACTCACTGATTTGGAATCCCGCTTGTATTTCTTCGCTTGTCGAAGGAATTATGGTTCCTACAACAACTTTTAATTAATAACTTTGATTAGAAAGTAGGCTAGGGAACATATTCTAAATTAAACTAAGTTTATCCATTCACGCACTTTCATTATTATCTCAAAGCATATCGTATTTATATCATGATGTAAGATGTATACACGAATTGGTACGAGGCCCTTAGGGTGGCCTCTAAAACGCTAGAGTGAAGTTGGAATGATTTAAGACTAATTTGGAGAAATTTTGTCACGCGTCGCGAAGCAGGGCCTTGCGCTTCGCAACGCGCACCATTCCAAAATCATATCGAGAAAATTTCTAGTACACGTCGCGACACATAGCCTTGCGCATAGCGGCTCGTACGTCACCAGAAACGTTCTTGGGAAAATTCCCAAAACACGTCGTGTCGCTGCATGATCTGCTTCGCGACGCCAGGCTAATTTCAGGGCTTAGATTTAACCTTTGATGTCTAGTTTGCTCAACACTCATCCCGAACTTCCATACAATAATTTCCACTAATTAATTCTTTAAACTTCAATGTAAATACTTGCTAAACCAACATTCCTAAACTCCACTTAACTCTTTAATCTCATAGTCCCAATTAACTTAAAACTTAGTGTTTCCAAATGTTTGGTTCTTTCTCAACAAAATCAATTTCCATGCTTATATGTCACTAAACACAATGCCTAATGTGCTCCTAACATTCATATACCATTAAATCAATAAAACTACTTAATCCAAGATTTGGGTCAAATGATCTTACATTATTTTTGTTGGATTTTCATCATTCTACAAGTCTCTCATGGATGCCAAGCCTCTTCTTTGCTTATTCATCACTCTTCTCTCTTTCTTCTTTTCTTCTCTTCTTTTTCCTCTTCTTCTTTTTCTTTTATTCTTTTTCTTCTTCTTTTTTTCTTCCCTCACGTATCTCTTTCTTTCTCTACACAATTCAATTTTTGGAATGTGGGAATAATATCCCCTTTTTATACTAGGGGCCACTTGTAATTTTCCTCTTCAAAGAAAATTGTAGAAACTTTGAGAAAATTAATGATTTCTCTAGATAGGTCCGAGCACTAATCATCCAGATTTTTGATCTTATTTTCAACATGTTTCTAGTTCGATTTCGGAAAAATGTACAACTTAGAAGTTGTAGGTCCCGATCTCATCTTTCTGGTGATATAAAATTCATAAAAATTAGAGTTCGTATGAGAAAATTATGGCCCAAATACCTTGGGCTGTCCGGAGTAGAACATCGTACCATCTAGTAAAAAAAATTTCGAAGATTTAGTCGACTGTTCACCAAAGTTATTTCATGAGGGTATATGTGTCTAAACATGATTTATATTATGTGACAATAGTTGAGATTTCCAGTCGTTACAAATTCTCCCCCATTAAATAGGATTCGTCATCGTATCATTTCTAATACTGAGCTTGGTACTGCAATTTCTGGGAATTTCTTGGCTTGATATACCTGATTTGGTTTACACAGCTGAAAGCTTAATTCCTTGAAGTTCTGTTTAGAACCCTTTATTTTTATATAGAAATATAGCACTATATAACTTTATTTCTTAAGGTCTGAACTCTTGTTCTTTTTGAACTGGTATCCGGGGTTACTTCTTTCTATCTGACACTCTTTGATTGTTGGACAATTATGACCCATAGCGTCACTATTTGTACAGATCATGGTGTTGTTGTACAAATTAACTATGTGACAAAGGAGATTGCACTCTTATCATTTGTGATTAGATCACCTAGATGTATAAATGATATGAGGTCCCTATGATTTGTTCCTGGATTGAGAATGATATGAGACAGTATCAGTCCACGAATGATAAATCATTAAATATCCCTAGTCAGAGTATTATCGAGATTGGACATCGATAAATACGTAAAAGACTAGTATTACACTTGTGAGCGTTGTGAGGGCACAACGACATAGTTCTCATATATTTGGGTATAGGATACTCATGCAAGTGTAATAGGAGGTTGTGTTTTACCGATGGTACGGGAAACAGCTTCGCTCTGGATAGACCCCCTCGGGATTCCATTGGTAGTATGACTATGTGTCTATGGAAGTCTGAAATCATGGTAGGTGTATTTGGTCTTAACCTGAGACTTGCACCGCTAATACTTGCGACAATCAATATGCTTTGGTTTTGGTCGTCCAGGGTTTTAACCGGTTTCTGTGTACGCCTCTTCTGGGTATATCGAGAATCGTAGTGTGTTGGGTATGATGTCAAGACAGAAGTATGATTCCAGTCATATGGAGATGATGGTCACGTAGGATACGGGACTGGTTCTCTTAAATGCTGTAGCTATCGGGATATTATGACAAGGTCATGTATATCCGATTATAGAGACTATGAATATTTAGCTAGGCTAGAGGTGGATATGAATATTTCGTGACCTTTACGGATGTGGCATCGCGTTATGGTTATGTGTTTCTTTTTAAGAACACAAATCAGAAACTTTTAAAGTTTTCGGTATGAAATAGACAAACAGATCGGCTAAAGTATTAAACCGTCACGGTAAGACCGTAATGGAAAATACTTAAGCAATAAGTTTCTACTATACTTGAAAGAGTATAGTATTCTTTCAAAATGAGGACTCCTCCCGGAACACGTCAGTTTGACGGTGTGTCCGAACAGAGTAACCGAATTTTGTTGGACATGATAAGGTTAATCATGAGTCGCTCTGAGCCACCATTTCCTTCACAGGATAAGCATTAACAGTGCAGAACTTATTTGAATAAGGTTCCATAATAATTTGTTAGATAGAATTCATATTAGATATGAACATGAAAGAAACCGGGTTTTCTCATTCCTGAAGATTTGGGTATGCTAGGCATATGTTTGGATAATACCAAACTAAAACCCAAAATGGATAAGTGCCAATTGTAGGTAATCCTAGGGATACCAAAGTATAATACTTATACAACTCACAAGAGAACAATTTTATTGTTGCTCACCATGCGGTTTTTCTAAGAGAAATACCTATATGCAGCGGTAAGTGGGAGGATTAATAAAACTCGATGAAAATCATAGTAATACTATTTAAGGCACCGATTCCTAATGGAACACTAATAGTTCATCAAGGATGAAACTATACCATTAATCTTCGAATACACAAGAACTGTGTAAGTCGGAGTGAGTCAGAAAACAACCTGGGGTATGGGTTTCTGATCTCACCTCATAAGGATGGTTATCTTATTGAGGTATACCAACTGACTACGTATGAGGAAGTGATACAAGGTATCGACTCCTTATTATGGAAAAGTGCCATGAATCCGAATTGGATTCCATGTATATCAACAAGTTTGGATAC